>PVJL010008901.1:0-33194 GCA_004026885.1 Lyroderma lyra
AAAAAAAAAAAAAAAAAAAAAAAAAAAAAAAAAAAAAAAAAAAAAAAAGAAAAGACCTGAGAGATCCTGGGTGGGTACAAAAGACTTCCAGGATGACATTTGTATTGTTACCAGAGGGCAAGTGGAAGCAGCCCAGGATGGATCTGGGAATAGTGTGCCAGAGTGGGGGAGCTCAAAGAAGCAGAGACTCAGATTCAATAAAAATTTGGTCAGAGAGAGAGTGAGTAAGAAATCAGAGTGGCTGAAGAGACCTGACAAGAGAAGGGCTGTGCCAGACACAGGCATGAAAAGACATGCTTTATGTTCGTAGGGTGGCAACAGTTCCCTAATATATCACTTACAGGAACAAACATATACCAACTCACAGTGCCTGTGACCAGAAGCCAGGCTTGACAGAGCTGGGAGCCTCTGCCTTAAAATCTCCTGAAAGGCTGGGGTGCAATATCAACTTCAACTGAGGCTCACCCAAGGCAGGGTCTGTCTGTGAGTTAGTTTGGACTGAAGTCCTAGTCTTTACTGTCTGTGAGGCTCAATCCTGTTTCCGTTTTGTTGTTTGTTTATTTGTTTCATTTTTCTGGGACCTCACAGGGAAGCTCAAAATATTTGACCTTCCCTTTTCAAAACATGAGATCAGAGAGACAGAGAAAATTCCACAGAGAGAAAACTGTAAGGCAAATGGACAGAGTAATACACAGATACAAAGAAAGACAAAACAAGAGACAGACAAAGACAAAAAGTGACACAAACAGACAGAGGAAGTGAAAGACACAGAAAGACTGAAGAAGCCAGCAATCATAAACTCTTCATAGTGCAGTGTTGCTAATGACACACATTTATTTTGTCCTATTCTGTTCCTTTGAACCCAGTAACAAAGTAACTAAGTTCATTTAGCCTTGAGTGGAGGGCCTTCTACAGAGAAATGTGGTGTGGATTCAAGAACCCAGTCAGGCACTGTAGGGCTGCCCCAAACATAGAAAATCATGCACATGAGTACACAGCAGCTTTTTAAAACTCATGTCCACACACTCACAGACATATACACACCTGAATGCGAGACCAAGACCAGTGCCTGCAGGTCTAAAAAGGTCTTACGTTGTTTGGCCACTTGAACAACACTTCTAAGATCCTGGCCATCCCCCTGCATAAATCATTCTCTGGTATCAATCAAAATAACTTGCCTTCTGTCCAACTCCTTCAGTAGATGCCCAGTCTTCTTTAAGCACCGCCCTCCAAGGGGTCACTGAGGTAACTTATTCTTGTTTAGCTTCTGTTTAACAGGCCTCAACCTTTTATTGGCATTCTGGTGGGTTAAAAATAAGTTCTACCTGATATTGGAGGCCTGTTCTTCATGTCCAGCTCCTTCTGAGCCTACTGTGGGTTTCTTCTTTCAAGAGGGGTTAATCAGATTTTCTGCAATCTTAGCGAATTTTTTCAGGAGCACTCTGAACAATTTTCAGGGCTACCCAGGCCTGCGCTTAGCACCCAGCTTCACTCCTTGCATTCCAGGGCAAGCTGGATCTCAGGCTTCTTGCTCAGCCATGGGGATTTTCCTACCTTCTGCCTTCACACTTTGTGTCTAAAGAGCTGTGAAGGCTGGGAATTTCTGGCATTGTCCCCCCAGCAAAAAATACTTTGGTGCAACACAATTTGTCTCCTGATCAAGTGACCCAGTCAAAGTTGGGATACCTGGCTCTGGACAGAGTGCATGGAGTTTGTCCAAGTTTGGTTACATGCTGTTTTGGAAGGAGCAGTGAAGAGCACGAAATGGAAACCACCCAACTAAACTAACAAATGTGCTGTCACAGTGCAACTGTCTGAAAGGGAGAAGAAGCAATATCAGTGACAGCAGTTGCTGCCGGGCAGATGTTGATCAGTGACAGCAGCTAAATCCTTGTCAGCCAGATAAAATCCAGGACCCCACACTTGCATCTGTGTGAAAGTTCCCCACAGGCTGCTCAGCCCACATCTGGAGAAAGTTTGAACTGCCTGTAATTGCAGCACCACAGGGTGGAAGAAGGAGAAGGTATCACTTAGGGGATCTAAAAAAAAAGTGTGGGCAAAACAGCTCCTTCTGCAATGTTCCAGCCCTATTTCTGCCTTTAGCTGCAGTACAGAGGCTAACCATCAGCAGGCATATTGGGCCCACTCTGCTCAAAACTTCAAGAAGCAGGGATGAGGAACAAAAAATTATTCTGGGTGTATCCTGTCACTGAGAAAAAAAATGCACCATTTATTATTAGCATCCATTTCCATAATGTAAGCTGCTCAGAAACAGGTGGAAGTTATGAGACTTTATTATTATTTTTTCAACTATTGTGCTCCACAAACTTACTCTGAGCAAAACTTTATTAGGTCTGGGGTGCTGCTGACAGGACTCACATAGCTCCTGCTCCCCAAGAACTCAAAGCCTGAAGAGAGAGTTAGACAGAAAATGCAAGCAGATCCATGTGAAAGCAAAAAAGGGTATGATGTAGGGAAGACATGAGCTCCTCAGTAAATCTAAAATAACCTCCATTTGTACTGTGAACAGAGCTCAAGTAGATCCACCATGCATGCCTAAGTCTGAAAGCCATGTACCAGAGGAAGAAGTTCAAAATAGGCAGAGACTCAGAGACAGAAAAAAATTGGCAAACAGAAATGTGGGGAAGAAGCCTGGCTGGGTGAAGTAAGCCTGAAGGAGAGGAGACCAAAATTAAACCTAAAACTGCAAGAACATGCTGATTATCTGCTAGGTGACAGCAGTCTCTTTACATAGCACTTACAGGAACAAATTCAGACCATCTCACAATCTTTGTAATAAGGTACCAGGCTGAACAGTGTTGAAAGCCTCTGCCTGAAGGTCTCCCAAAAGTCCAGGCTGAAACGGCAACTGAGGAATGCCCAAGGTGTGGTCTGTCTGCAACATTATGCATATGTTATTGACAAGATTCAGTTTGGATGGAGTATCAGTCTTTTATGTCTTTAGACTACAATCTTTTGTCATTTCTTTGTGCTAGGGCTTCACATGGCACCTGACAATATGTAACTTTGCCTTTCTAGAACATGGGATCAGAGAGATTGAGAAAGATACACACAAAGAGACAAAGTGAGGCAAAGAGACAGACACTTACCTACAGAAAAGAGAGACCAAGAGACAGAGATAAAAATAAAGAGAGACACAGGAATACACGGGGACAGAGAGAGACACAGAGAGACTGAGAGCCAGCAGTCACAAACTTTCCATACCTGTCTTGGAAATGACACATCATCTTATTATCTTATTTTGCTCCTTAGAACCCAGATAATAATTTGTCCACTCTCCAGGGGAGAGGCACATATGGGAACGTATGCCATGGAACCAGGCACACTGGCAGCCACTGAGGGACTTCCCAGCACATAGGCAGAGATGAAGTACTTGGCTGAAAAACTAAAGAATAGGGAGCTACTGAAAGATTCTATGCTGGAAGGTATGATGTCTTCATTACATTTCAATCTTTCTATGAAAGATGCAGGAGTTGCAATGAGAGTCCTCAGATGCTAAAAGAGACCCAACTTGTAAGTGTTTTGTTCTATGCTCCAGTCAACTCTCTTGTAATTGCCACATTGTTACATATGCACCTGAGGCCATGTAACCACAGCCAGGTAATCTAGGTTCAATGGGGGGGGGGGTATAATATATATATATATATGTGTGTGTGTGTGTGTGTGTGTGTAATGACAGCCTGTAAAGGAGATGTTAGAATGACCCATGCTGTGCAGATGGATAGATTAAAGAGGTACTGAGAGAATGTGTTTTTCTAAGTTTACATCAATGGGGAGAAGAAGGCACCAGGATTAAACTCAGGTCTGGGTCCCCAAAACTAGGGCATTAGCTACACCCAGACCTTTCTGTGGTTATAGGGTGCAATGTGTTTGTGGAATTGTGCATACACTAGGCATGGGGTGAAGAGTTTAAAGTCACCAACAGATAGAGGCCTGGGACATGTCTTAATCTGAAGAGGAAGCCCAGGTACACGACACCAGGCATTTTCCTCACTTTTTTATCATAAAGCTCAACATGAATTGGTTACCACACAACCATGTTATGGAACAACCTATTCCCATCTCACTTACTTTTTAAATAGTAAAATGTTTGCCTGTTGTATCCATAAGTTCCCAGTCAGTAGTCTCAAAAAAAGCTTGTACCTAAAACTTTTTCCTTTGCTTCTGAAATTATGTTATGTCTCACCCAAGATGCCCCTGGTCATTTTCCTTGAGAAAACCAAGGGTGACACAGAAATGCCCAGAGCATTCCAGTCCAGTTTATACCACCACTGTGATTCCACCATGGAAACCCTATTACTTGAGTGTGCATGTATGTGTATGTAAGAGAAGGTTTATGTTTGCAGGACACTGCCTGAGCAGGAGTTGGCTGAAAAAGACTCAGAACACTTGGGAGCTGGTCATGTTTAAACACCAGGTCAAGGCTAACTAACTAGGTAGAATTTGAGTGGGATTTAAACTTACTTCCTGTATGCTTTCAATGAATAAAACTCATTCATACATACAAAGGAGCATTGTGATGTGAAATACATGACTTTATAATGAGGTTTCAACAAAGTTCTAGTACTGGTTAACTGTAAAATGTTGTTGTATTAAATGGGACTCAAAAAATTACCCTAATGAGGTAAGGCCAGTAATGTCTGTTACCGAACATATTATCAAAAATATGTGAAGAAAACTTATCCTTAAAGAATTCTTCTAGAAAATCAGTCATGGGCACACATTCACAAAAATATACATACACTTGAATGCCAGACCCACACCTGTAACTGCAAGCTTAAAAATAATCACATATGTTGGATACTTCATCAACACTCCTGAGACCCTGGATATCTTCATGCATAAATTATTCTTGCTGTCAATCTAAATAACTTGCCTTTCAGCCAACTCAGTCAATGTCCAATCTTTCAGTCAATGTCCAATCTTTTCTAAGCAGACAAAGTCTCAGTGCAGGTATTTCCTTCCCAGGGATAACTCAGCTAACTGTGTTTCAAAACCATTCTTGTTTGGCCCTTATCACTGGCCCTTGAACCTTCATTGCCCCCTAAGTAGGTTAGAAATGAGCTTTGTCTGGAATTATAGGTTTATCCTCCACGCCCAGCTGCTGCTGAGTCCACTGCAGATTTTTTTTCTCTCTGGATGAGTGAGGAATGCCTTCTTGAATCTTAAGGGTTCTCCATAGGAGCACTCTGACCAAACCTTAGAGCTTCAGATTGTGCACTCAGCACCCACCTTCTTCCTGAGTATTTCAGGACAAGCATGATATTGCTTGCTGCTTCTTTTGTTGTGCAACCTATTATACCCTCTGTCCTCACATTTTGTGTCTGGGGAAATTCAAGAACTGGAAAGTTTCCCCCAGCAGAAATTGCCAGGGTGCACCACAAGTTGCCTCCTGTTCTATCAACCTGGCCAAAATTGGCCAACTTAGCCTCAGGACTGTGCAAAGTTTGCCCAAGTTGGGTGAAATGTCTTCTGGGAAAGGGCCATGAGGCTCAAAGAATGGAAACCAGCCAACTATAGTAGCAGGACTGTGATTGCCGAACAGCTACCTGGGCGGATCAGGAAGTATCAACAGTGCTGAGAAGAGCAGATCACCACCAGCAGGTGTATCCTTGTTAGCAAGACCACAGCCAAGATTCCATACACCCATCCATGTGAGTTTCCCACGTGCTGTCCAGCCTACATCTGGAGGCAGTTAGAGCTTCCTGCAACTGTAGAACTTCAGGAAGAGAGAAGAAGAATGTGAAACCTGGAAAAGAGACAGAAAGAGCTGAAGGGACCTGGTGGGACAGAGGCATTCATGGAAAAAAAAAAGGGGGGACGGGGGTGGCTGACCTTGAAGTTTGTTTGTGATTTCTCTGCTTGGGGCTGTGGTGCTAGGGCTGAGCATCAGAAAATAACTGTGCTCTCTTTGCTCAAAGGCCCAAGAAGCAGGGATGAAACACTAGGAGTTATTCTGGGTGTAGTCTGCCTCTGACAAAAGTACATCATTTATTTTTATTACTCATCTCCACAATGTGAGGTGCTCAAGAGAAGAATGGGGCTCTGAGACCTTTTTATTATATTCTCAGATACAGTGCCCCATGCACTCACACTGAGCAAGGCTGTATTACGCCTGCAGACAGGGCCCACATGGTCACTACACTCCAGGAGCTCAAATTCTGAAGAGAAAAATGAACAAATAAAATGAGCAAATCTGTGTTAGACAAAATAATGAGTATTGTAGGAAAGACCTGATCCCTTAGGTGGGTCCAAAATAACCTTCAGGGTTACATTTGTGCTCTGAATAGAGGGCAAGTGGATTTACTTGCCTAAGCCTGGGAACAGTGTGCTCTGGTTGAGAGCTCATAGGGGCAGCAACTCAGAGGCAGAAAAAAATTGGCCAGTGAGGAGGTGAGGAAGAAGCCATAGTAGCTGAAGTAAGCTTGGAGAAGAGCCTAAGACTAAAACTTAGAATGAAAAAACATGTTGTGGTTGGCAGTGTTGGCAGCCTCTGCCTCAAGTGTTCTCAGGAGACTGGGTTGAGATATCAACTGAGGCTCATCCAAGGCATGGTCTGTTTGTGAAATCATGCATGGGTTATTATCATTTATGCTTGGACAAGGGTCTGCCTTTTATGTCTATTGTCCACAATGCTCTATCGGTTGTTTGTGGTGGAGCTGCATAATGCAGTGTACAATAGTTTTTTGCATTGGAGCTACATAGTGCAGTGCCTTTCTGCAGCATGGGATCAAAGAGACAAATAAAGATACACACATAGAGAAACAGTGAGGCAAACAGATAAAAAAAAAATACCTACTGGATATAGGTAGAAGCCAAGAGACAGAGACAAAGACAGAGAAAGACCCATGAAGACAGAGGGAAACAGAGACACAAAAAGACTAAGGGAGCCAGCAGTCATCAACTTTTCATATCTCAGTCTTGGAAATGACACTTTATCATTCTGTCATATTCTGTTCTGTAGATACCAGTCACTAATTTAGTCTAAAGTTGAAGGTAGAAATTCTTATAGGATATGTGGCAGGAGTCAGGCACCCTGATAGCAATTGTGGGGCTGCCCAGCACATGTGTAGAAATTAGGTGGTAGGCCTCAAGACTAAACATAAAGGGGTGTACTGAAAGGTTCTGTGCCAGAGGAAACAATGCCAGAATTTCAGTTATTTTAATTCTCCTGGAAAAGAAGTAAAAATGGCAGTAGAATTCCTTCATTTCTCTAGGAGACCCAGTATGTAGAGCTTTGTTCTATGCTCTACCCAGCACTGTTATCTTCACCCAATCTTACACCTGCACCTAAGATCATGTGACCTTATACTAGGTGTTCCAGGAACTACAGGTATATCTAGGTCTACTGATAGCCTGTGAAGGAGTTATTAGAATGAGTCACACTGCATTAATAGACAAACTGAAGTGGAACTGAGAGAACATGTTTGTCTCAATTCACATCAATGGTAAGAAGATGGCACCAGGATTGAATCCAAGTCTTGGTCCTCAAAGCCAGGACTTCAGCTGCACCCAGGTTTCCCTGTGACTGTGGGTTAGGCTGTTTGTGGTACTATGCATGGACTGGGTGTGAGGTGGAGAGTTTTAATTCATCAATAGATAGAAGTCTTGTCTGAAGAGGAAGCTCAGGTAGGGGACACCAGGCAGTTACTTCACATCCTGATCATAGAATTCAACATAAATTGTAATCCTGGTTACCAGCCAACCATATTATGGAAGAGCCCCTGCCCGCCTCACCTGGTTGAAAGCACTTCACATAGTAAAATGTTTACTTGTGTCTTTAAGTTCCCAGTCAGTAACCTCAAAAAGGCTTGTACTTAGAATCGTTTCCTTGGCTTCTGGCATTAGTCAGGTCTCACCTCAGATGCCTCTGGCCACTTTTCTTGAGAAAACCAAATGTAACAGAGACATGTTCAGGGTGATCCAATACAGTCTATGCCACCACTGTTGTCCCATTCTGACAGCCCTATATCCTCAAGTGTGTGTGTGGGCAGGGATGGTGGTGGTGGTGGTAGATTCATATTGGGAAGATACTTCCTGAGAAAGATTTGGCTTAGGGAAGTTCTGAGGCCTTTAGGGCTGGTCATGTTTATACCCCAGGTCAAGGCTATCTGGGTAGACTGTGGGTGGAATTTAAACACACTTCCTGTATGTTTTCAATGAATGAAACTCATTCATGTTTAAAAACGTATATTGTGATGTGAGAAACATGACACTGATAACAACATTTCAACAAAGTTCTAGCACTTGTTAACTGCAAAGTGTTGTTTTATTAATGGTACTCAAAAATAACACTAATGCAGTTAGTAAGGTCTGTTAGCAAACATTTTATCAAAGCTTTATGAAGGAAACTTACTTTTAAGCACTGTGCTAGAAAAGCAGTCATATTTCCTAAATTGAGAAGAATCCTTTCCCAAAAAACTACTAGAACACTGAATTCCACAGAAAGTGTGGAACCTTCAATAAATACTTAGAAAATTGTGTGGTAAAGTGTTTTACTTGTGTGCTGTTATAGCATTTACAAAGACCTTCTGGTTAACCAGCAAATTATATTTAGCATAGTGTTTATTTATTGTGTTAAAATTTTCCACTTTTGTTATAAAATTAATTTTAAGTAATACCTCTTTATTAAACTTTAGTTTTAGGGTAATGTACCAGTAACAAAACTGCTGCAAATTGAGAAAAACTTGAAGTAGTATGTCTGAACATGGTAAAATTAAAAAGTTCTATAAAGAATTTTGGCAATTGATTTTGAGTCCATTTATGATGAAAGACTGAAATACCTTGCCATTGGTAAGTTAGAAGTAAGGCTGATAGATTCAGATGTTGCCAATACCCATTATCTGAAAAGACTCAGCCTAGTGTGATTTCACTGAACAGAACTTATATCAATATTAATGCCTTTGGAGATTGCTTTTCTAGTGACCACAAATTAGGGAAAACAAAGTGTGAAGTGTCCCAAAAGGCTTGAAGTGAAATGTAAAGATATTTTGCCTAACAGTTTTTGTGGCAGTAATAATGAATAAATGGAAGACATCTCTAGTAATGCATGAGCTAAGTTTCTGTCCTCTGGTGTTCCTTTTTCTATTAAATTTATTGGGGTGACATTGAAGTAGAATTGCATAGGTTCTAGGTTGACATTTCTACAATACAACATCTACGTGTTGCATTGTGTGCTCATCACCCAGAGTCAGTTCTCCTTTCATCACTATATATTTGAATCTCTCTCTCCTCTCCCCATCTCCTTTACCCTCTGGTAACCACTATTTTCTGTGTCCATGTAGTTTTTCATTCTATTTGATTGCTCATTTATTCTATTCTTTAGATTCCACATATCAGGGAGATCATATGGCATTTTTCTTTTTTCAGTCTGACTTATTTCACAGAGTATGATAACCTTTAGTTCTATCCATGTTCTTGCAAAAGATTTTATTCTTCTTGATGGTCGAGTAGTACTCTATTGTATAAATGTACCAGAGCTTTATATCCGATTGTTTATTGATGAACATTTAGGTTGTTTCCATATCTTGGTTATTGTGAATAATGCAGCAATAAATATAGATGTGCATATATTTTCTTTCAAATTAATGTTTTGTGTTTCTTTTGATAAATACCCATGAGTGGATTGCTGAATTATAAAGTAGTTCCATATTTAATTTTTTGAGGAACCTCCATACTTTTTTCTATAGTGGATAGACAAATTTGCAGTCCCACCAATAGTACACAAGGTTTCCCTTTTCTCCACATTATTGTCAATACTTGTTGGTTGATTTATTGATGACAGCCCTACTGACAGGAGTAAGGTCAGTCCACATTGTGGTTTTGATTTGCATTTCTCTAATGATTAGTGATGTTGAGCATATTTTCATGTATCTGTTGGCCATATATCCATATGTCCTTTTTGAAAAAATATTTATTCAAGTCTTCTACCCATTTTTAAATTGGGTAATTTGCTTTTTGTGTGTTGAGTTGTATGAGTTTCTTATAAATTTTGAAATATTAACCCTTTATCAAATACCTCATTGGTGAACTTTTTCTCCTATTCTGTAGACTGTCTTGTTTATTATTATATTTTTACTGTAAAAATCATTTTAGTATCATGTAGTCTCTGTGGGCAGTGTTTGAGCCAGAAGTCAGGTCTATTGAGAAAATGAGTTTAGCAAGACTACCTAGGTAATTGGAATCCAAAGTTCAAGGGTCTTGCAAGACTGCCCAGAACTTGGTGAACAAGGATACTATTCAGGATATGCTTTCTGTCTGGCTAAGGGGAAAGAGGAAAGCAACATTGCCTGTAGGCAGAGGAATCATAAAGTTGTTGACTCAGGATCAAAGGATGAGGGTTGGCAACATTGCTTCGCAATCAAGAAGTTATACCCACTGTTGTTCTTGGGATATAAAATAAAACTACTGCAGACCTGAAAGGTCACTCTGTCTCCATCAGAGCACAGGGAACCACCCAGTCCCAGCTTTGCTATGTCTGTGTGTGTGTCTGTGTGTTTTTCTTAATTCCCTGCCATCTCCCCTCCTGTTCTGTTCTCCCCACGCTGGTCAAGGCAGTAGTCCTATTTGTTTCTTTTGTTTGTTTGTTCCCCTTGCACAAGAAGATAGATAATTGAAGGTATTTTTAAGAGTAATGTCTGAGAGGTTACTTTCTATATTTTCTTCTAGGAGTTTCATGGTTTTCACTATTATAGTTAAGTCTCTAATCCATTTAGAATTTTTTTTGTATATGGTATAATTCATTTTTTTGCATGTATCTTTCCAGTTTTTCCAGCACCATTTGTTGAATAGAACTCTTTTTACCCCAATGTACATTCTTTCTTCTTTTGTCATAGATTAATTGGTCATATTAACATAGATTTATTTCTGGGGTCTCTATTCTGTTTCATTGATCTACATGTCTGTTTTTAAACCTTGCTATTTTGATAACTGTGGTCTTGTAGTATAATTTGATATCTTCTAGAGTGATTCCTCAAATTTTGTTCTTATTTCTCAAGGCTGTTGTTGTTATGCTAGGATTTTTATGGTTCCACATAAATTTTAGGATTATTTTTTTCTATTTCTGTGAAGAATGTCATTGGTATTTTGATAGTAATTGCATTAAATGTATAGATTGCTTTGGGTAGTATGGAAATGTTAGCTATATTAATTGTTCCTATTCATGAACATGGTATGTGTTTCCATTTATTTGTATCTTCTTTGATTTCTCTATTCAGTGTCATAACTTTCTGAGTATAGGTCTTTTACTTCCTTGGTTAAATTTAGTCCTAGGTATTTTTTTATGCAATTATAAATGGGGTTGTTTTCTTAATTATTCTTTTGCTAGCTTTTTATTGGTGTATAAGACTGAAACTGATTTATGAATATTAATTTTGAATCCTGCTACTTTACAAAATTAATTTATCTGTTTCAATAATTTTGGGGTCAAATCGGGGACTCTTTATATATAATTTTATGTCATCAGCAAATAATGATAGTTTAACTTATTCTTTTCTTATTTGAATACATTTTATTTGTTTTTCTAGTCTGATTTCTGTGACTAGGACTTTCAATATTATGTTGAGTAAGAGTGGTGACAGTGAACATCCTTGTTTTGTTCCTGATCTTAAGGAAAACACTTTTAGTTTTGTCTCATTGAGTATGATGTTAGCTGTTAGTTTATGATATAAAGCCTTTATTATATTGAGATGTGTTCCTTCTATTCCCACTTTGCTGAGAGTTTTTATTAAAAATGATGGTTGAATTTTGTTGAATGCTTTTTCTGTGTCTATTGAATTAACTACATAATTTTTATTTTTCATTTTGTTTATGTATTTTATCACATTAATTGACTTATGTATATTGAGTCAATTTTGCATCTCAGGAATAAATCCTACCAGATGGTGGTATATATATTTTTTAATGTATTGCTAAATTTGATCTGCAAATATTTGGTTGAGAATCGTTGAATCTATGTTCATTAGAGATATTGATCAATAGTTTTCTTTTATTGCAGTGACTTTATCTGGGTTTGGAATCAGTAAAATGAGTTTGGGAGACTATCCTCTTCTTCAATTTTTTGAAATAGTTTGAGAATAGGTGTTAAATCTTATTTGAATGTTCAGTAAAATTAACCTGTGAAGCCATCTGGTCCAGAAGTTTGGTTGTTTGGGAGCTTGTTATTGCTGATTCAATTATGTTGTTAGTAATTTGTCTGTGTAAATTTTATGTTCCTTCTTCATTTAACCTTGGAAGTTTGTATGTTTCTAAGAATCTATCCATTTTTTCCACATTTTCCAATTTGTTGGCATGTAGTTGCTCATTATATATGCCTATAATTTCTTGTATTTCTCTGGTGTCTGTTGTCATTTCTTCTATTTCATTTCTGATTTTTTAATTTGGATCATCTCGTTCTTTTTTTTTAGGAGTCTGATTGCAAGTATGTCAATTTTGTTTACTTTTCAAAGAACCAGCACTTGGTTTTATTGATCTTTGTATTGTATTTTTAGTCTCATTTCATTTATTACTGCTCTAATTTTTATTATTTATTCCCTTGTACTATTTTGGGCTTTGTTTGCTGTTCTTTCTTCATTTCCTATAGGTATAAAGTTGAACTGTTTATTTAAGATTTTCCTTGTTTCTTTAGCTAGGCCTGCATTGCTGTTAATTTTCCTGTCAGGGCTGCATTTCTGTGTCCCATAGATTTTGGGTGGTTGTGTTTTCATTTTCATTTATCCAAAGGTATATTCTTATTTCTTTCCTAATCTCATTGTTGACCTATTCATTGTTTAGTAGCATATTGTTCAGCCTCTATGTGTTTGTGTTTTCTTTTTTTCAATTTTTTCTTGTAATTGATATCTAGTTTCATACTATTGTGGTCAGAAAAGGTGCTTGAAATGGCTTAAAGTTTCTTAAATTTGTTGAGGCTTGTTTTGTGGCTTAATACGTGACCTGTCTTGGAAAATGTTTCATGTGCATGTGAAAAGCATGTGTATTCTGCTGCTTTGGGATGTAAGGCTCTAAAATTATTAATTAAACCTATCTGGTCTAGTGTGTAATTTAAGGGTGCTGTATTTGTGTTGATTTACTGTACATTGGTGTCAGTGGTGCGTTAAAGTTTCCTACTATGATTGTGTTACTGCTGATGTCAGGCTTTATGTCAGTCAATATTTGGTTTATGTATATAGGTACTCCTATGTTGGGTGCACTAATGTTTACAAGACTGATGTTCTCTTTTTGGATTGATCTATTTATAATTACCTACCATTCTTATTTGTCGTGTGTTATCGTCTTCATTTTAAAGTTTATTTTTTTTCAGTATAAGTATTGCTACTTCAGCTTTTTTCTCATTTCCATTTACATGACATATCAATTTTCAATCCTTTACTTTCAGATTATGTGTGTCTTTTCTTCTGAGGTGATTCTCTTGTAAACAGCATATGCCTGGTTCTTGCTTTCTTATTCTATCGGCTGCACTATGTCTATCAATTGCAACATTTAGTCCATTTTATATTTACATATTCATCACCATATTATAATTCACATTTATGATTTTCTTTTGTTTGCTTGTTTTGTCTTTTATTCTTCTTTAAAAAGTCCTTTTAATATTTCTTGTAACACTGGTCTGGTGGTAGTGTTATTCCTTTAACGTTTTCTTAGTTGTGAAGTTCTTTATTTCTTTTTCAATTTTAAATGATAACTTTGCTGGGTAGGATACTCTTGGTTGTAGGCCCTCATTTTGTATTACTTCAAATATTTCTTGCCACTCTCTTCTGGCCTGAGAAGTGTCTGTTTAAAAACCCATGGATAGTTGCATGGGAGGTAACTTGTAAATAAGTAATTGTTTTTCTCTTGATGCTTTTAGAATTCTCTCTTGTCTTAACTTTTGCTATTTTAATTATGATTTGTCTTGGTACAGGCATAGTTGAGTTCATCTTGACTGGGACTCTATGTACCCTCTGGGTTTGTGTGTCTATTTCCTTTGCCAGGTTAGAGAAAATTCCAGTTATTATTTATTCAAATAAATCTCAATATCTTGCTCTCTCTCTTCTCCTTCTAGACCCCTATAATCTGAATGATGTTATGCTTAATATTGTCCCAAAGGTCTCCCGGACTATCCTTATTTTTTTATTCATGGTTCTTTTTGCTTTTTAAATTGGGTATTTTCTTCTACCTTTTCTTCCAGATCACTTATTTGATTTTTTTAAAATTCATTTTTATTGTTATACTTATTGGGGTGACATCTGTTAGCAAGGATTACATAGGTTTCAGGGATACAATTCTACAGTACATTGTCAACTTGCTGTATATTAATTTCACCACCTAATGTGACTTCTCTTTCCATCACCTTCTATTTAGCTTCCCCCCTTCCTCTCCCACCCCCTCTCTTTTCTCCCCTCCCTGACCCACTCATCCCCAAATAAACATTAAACTATTGATTGTGTCCATGGGTTATTTGTTTCTTCATTTCTTTTTTCTTTGCTTTCAGTTTTATATTCTGCATATGAGTGAAGTCATACAGTTCTTTGATTTTTCTGTCTGCTTATTTCACTAAGCATGATGATCTCCAGTTCCATCCATTTTGTTGCAAATATTTCATCTTTTCTGTTTCATCTAGCCTGCTGTTGATTCCTTCTAGTGTAGTCTTCATCTGAGTTATCATATTCTTTATTTCTGATTGTATGTTTTTCTTATGGCTTCTATGTTCTACTTTATCGTTGCTATCTTTTTATTGAAATTTTCACTAAGTTCTTTAGGCATTTTTATAACCTGTATTTTAAACTCTTGCTCTGATAGGTTGATTGCCTCCATTTCATTTACCTCTGTATCTAATGGTTACTCCTGTACTCTTATTTGGGACGTGTTTCTCTGTTATCTCATTTTTGCTTCTTCTCTGTGTTTGCTTCTATGTAGTAGGTATATATCTTATGACTCTAAGTCATTGCTTGGTGGCCTTATTTTGTATGTGTCTTTGTAGTGTGATGGTGCAATTATTCTGATCTATTTTTAGTGTAATATAGGATTTTCCCTTTGGTGTGTTGCATATGATCTTCAGTTGTAGTTGAGTGATATGCCAGTTGCAACATACTGTTTACTGCCTTGGTAGTTGAGTGATATGGAAGAGTGGGAGAGTAGTGCTGAACACTCCCCAGTCTGCCGGTGACAGCTGCTCCTGCTTCAGGTAACAAGGAAGTCTTTCCTTGTTATTAGAGTGGAGATCATTGCTCATTCACCCAGAGTACCTTAGTGTTGACTGGGCAAATCTCTAGGGAGCTTGTGTTCACTTAAAAAAAATACTGAACAAACAAACAAATGTACAAAATAATTTCTGAGAATCCCATGGTCTGCCAGTTGCAGCACAGTATTAGCTGCCCTGGGTGGGGGTGGGGGTGTGGCAGAGCAGCACTGAAAGTTCCCCAGGCAGCTTCACACAGCCGCTATTGCATAAGACTGAAAATATGTCTTCCTCTGCTGATATGGCAAGGTTGATTATTCAGTGACCCAGCATTCCTCTTTGTAGGGAAGGGCAACTCTTCAGGGTATCTGTACTCACTTTGAAAAAAAAATTATAAAATAAAAAATAGAGATTAAAAAATATAATTAAGTTAAATTAAAAATAAATACAAAAACGTTGTTTAAAATTTAAAAATATTTAAAAATAAAATTTCCAAATAAAGTGCAAATGAAATAAATCATAAAAAGTCTTTAAAATAGAATAGAATAAAAAGAAGAAAAAATAAAAGTAAAATTAAGAAAACATTGTGTAAGGCCTGCATAGAAGAAATCTTTTTAAAGAAAAGTAGAATTAAATAATTTTTCTTACACAGTGAAAACATTTGAACACCTGAGAAACTGGACAAGACAGTGGAGGGAGGATACCATGTGTAAGGAACTTTAGTCAACCACAGCCTTGTCTCTCCCTAGGTTCTGTTACTAGTCACCTGTTTGTCCACTCACAGGTCCAGCACCTTCTCTGGAGCCCAAGAATGATTTGAGGGAAAGTGTAAGCCATATCTGCTCAACTCCAGTCTGCAGTTAGAGGTCTAAAGAAAGAATAAAGCATTTATAATGGAATCCAACACTTGGAAGACATCAAAAAGGGAATTTTCAAGTCATGGGGAGTTCCCTGGTGGTATAGGGGCAAGTCATTTCTTATACAGTGTAGCTGTTCAAATTAACATAGAATCATTTCAGTATTTTTAAATAAAAGTTTCTAGCCTTTAAAAAAATAATAAATAAATAAATAAATAAATAAATAATTTTTTCCCCTTTTGCTGTGGGCCCTATGGTTTTTTCACTCACAGCACACTTTTAGTTAGCCTGGAGCAGCAGCAGAGCAGCACCAAAAGCTCTCTGGTGAGTAACAGACAGCTGCTACTGCAAATGTCTGCAAAAACATTTTCCCCCACTAGTTGGGCAGGACTGATCACTCAGCTGACTGCAGTTTGTCTAGGCGAATTTCGGTGTGCCTGATCACATTTTGAAAGAGGAATGAAAGAAAAGTAGGGAAAGTGATAATATTAATATAAAATAAAATAAAAGAATATATAATAAAATATATATACAAAATGAAAATTAAGAAAGTAATAATAATAACAAATACAGAAAAATGTAAAATAGAAAAAATAAAAATTTAAAAAAGTAAATAATTGCTTGAACATCCAGTGTTTTTTCAATTGCATCTGACTTCTAGATATGCAGAGAGAGTGGCAGAGCAGCACTGGAATCTGCTTGGGAAGCCATGGATAGACTTTCCTGCATAAGATTGGAACAAACAAGAAAACTTACTTCTGCTACTAGAGAAGGGCTGAGTACTTAGCTGCATCAGGGTGCTCCTCTGGGAGAGCTGGACAAAGCTCCAGGAGAGCAGGGCATAACTCCAGGGCACCTGTGCACTTTGAAGGAAATATTTTTTAGAATTTAGCCATATTTTTCCAGCAGCCCGCTGCTTCACTCCACTGTTTTTTCTCTGCGTGCTTTGGAGGGGTTGCTGAGTATGGCACCGCCACTGCTCACTAGTGCCACTCTTAAAATCCTGAAAGATTGGTTTCCACAGCTAGTAGAATGAAAATGGGCATTTGGCAGCCTAGACCAACCGGGATATATAGTTGAAGCTACGTGCTGTTGGGTTTTCCGGTATGTCACCAATGTAGTGCACACACACATCTTTTGTTAGACTAATGTGGTCTCAGAATTGGCCCTTTTGGAAAAGATTTAACATAGAAAAAATGGCATCCTCCTGTGAGCTACACATAAGGCAAACCCTGTGTTACCTGAAAACCCCATATCCCAACCCTTCCCCATTATGACTCTGGTGTTTCTAGAGACACCATTTCTTAACTGAATACCAGTTGAGTATGGCAAGTGGTTGGGCTTGTGTGCACACACCACAGGAAAGCATCTGGATTTCAAGCTGACTTCTGTCCCACTGATATAGATAGACAGAATTCTCACTAATTTTCAGTGACAGACATAACAAGATATTTTTGTTTCCTGCACAGGGTTCCCAAGCTGGGAAGCCCATTTTGAAGCTCATAGCCCCTCACACCTCTGTGAAAGTTTTTGCCCCTGAGTTGTCCTTCTTGGGATTCTTTTGCTATCCATGGGTTTGAGGTAACCCTGATTTGTGTCTCTATACTTCCTACCAGTCTCAATTGGGCTCTTTTTTTAAAAAATATCCTCAGCTATAGGGGTTTTGTTCAGCCAGTCCTCCAATATTTTCCAAAATTTACTGATTTATTATCTACCTGCAAACTTGATGTGAATCAAGGAAGCTGCAGACAATAGTGTCCACCCAATCTGCCATCTTCCCAGTTCCCTTCTTTTTTTCTGTTGTTGTTAATATCCGTTACCAAAATAGTTACTACTAGAGATTTCACCTGGTATTTCCTTTTTCTAAAGTGAAACTTGTACCTTTTGCAATTCATGTGTACATTGTTTCTAAAAATGGATATATAGATATTTCTTAGACACTACCTTCACACTGGCACACAAGTTCATGACAATATTGTTTTTTTTTTTAAGCCAAGCATTAAAATTAGTGACTCTCTTTTAGTCAGGTGGGAAATAACTGAGCATTTCAGCAGCATGGCCAGCACTTTGGGCTGAAACCTCCACACACAAATACGTGAGAACCAATTTCCATCACGCATCTCCTTCACACATATCATATATATATATATATAATCACACACTCAACAGACACTGACAAGCACCAAAAAAAGAAATCTAGAGATACATTCATATAGAAAATACAAAGGCACATTTATTCATAAACTGGTATACAGGTACCCAGACATGAGTACACAATGGTATCCCAAACCTCATGTGCACACTGTCATGAATATATACACACACCTGGATGCCAGATCAACTATCTGTGCCTGCAGGCCTGATAGACCCTCACATATGTTGGCTACTTAATCAATACTTCTGAAATTCTGGCTATCTCTGCATAAATTATACTCTCTGCCAATCAAAATAACTTACCTTTAAACCAACCCCTTTAGTACATGTTCAGTCTTCCTGAAACAGACAAAGCCTCAGTGTGGGTACTGTTCTCCTGGTGGTAACCTGGGTACCTAACTTTTTGGAGCTGCTGTTGGTTGGTCCTTTATCATTGGACCTCTACCCTTTATTGATTTCTAAGGAGGCTAAAAATAGGCTCCCCCTATTTTTGTGGCCTGTCCTCCATGTATAGCTCCTGCTGAGCCTACTGTGGGTTTATTTTTCCTTGAGGGGAGAAACAGTATTCATCAAATATTAGGTGATGCCTTCAGAAGCACTCTGACCAATTCTCATGTCCTGGTTGTGCATTTAACGCCCAGATTTTCCCAGACCATTCTAGGATCAGTTGGATCTTGTGCTGCTCATTTCCTTGCAATGCTTTTTTTCACCCTCTGTCTTCACATTTTGTTTCTGGAGAACTGCAAAAGATGAGAAGTCACTCAGAATGTAAGGTATCTGTGTGCACAATAAGTTGCCTCTTGCATGATTTACCCAGCCAAAGTGGGTCAACTTGACCTTGAACAGAGCATGCAGAGTTTTTCTAAGTTGTCTGACATGCTACTCGGAAAGTCTGTGGGGTGTAAAGGGTAGAAACTAGCCAAGTAAAGTCAGGTGTAGGGTCACATCAGGCAATCCAAAACTTTTCATATCTCAGTCTTGGAAATGACAATCCCATCATTTTTTCTCATTCTGTTTCTGAGAACCCAGTTACTAAGTTCCTTCAGCCTTGAGAAAAAGAGCTCTGAGAGATGTGTGTCATTGAGTCAGTCACACTGACAATCATTGTGGAACTGCTCAGCAAATAAGCAAAGATGAGCTTTTGGCTCAAAGACTAAGCATTAAAAAAAACTACTGGAAAGTTCTATGCCAGAGAGAAAATTGCTGTTATTTCCGTTTATTTCAACTCTCTAAAGTCAAGAATGGTTGTCAGAATCCCTGAATGCCAAAAAAGAACCAGCTTTTTGGGCACTGTGTTCTGTGCTCTACCCAGTATACTTGTCATTTCTCCATTGATACACATTTATCTGAAGTCCAGAGATCCCAGATCAGGTTTTCCAGGTACTACAAGTGTATAATATAAAGGTCTGATAAAAGTCTTTGAAGGAGATGTTAAAAGGAGCTGCTCTTGCTGATGAAGAGACTGGAGAGGCCCTGTAAGGAAATGTTTGTCCAGTGTCACATCACTGTGAGAAAAAACACCAGGACATAACCCAGCTCTGTGTCCTCAAATCTGGGGCTCCAGCATCACCCAAGCCTCCCTGGGGCTGTAAGGTGGGCTGCATTTGTGTAACTGTGTATAGACTCAGGATGAGGTAAAGAATGTAGAGTTACCAACCAAGAGAGGCTTTGAAAAAGTCTTATTTGAAAAGAAAGTACAGGAATAAGACCCCAGGATTTGACATAATTTCCTGATCTCATCAGAACTTGGATACTTGGTTACCAGGCAAACACATTCTGGAACAGCCCCTGCCTAGCTCAAAATTACTTGCCTCCGAGCCAACCTCTTCTGTAGATGCCCAGTTTTCTCTAAATAGAGAAAATCTCAGTGTGGGTGTTGCCCTCTCTGCAGTCACCCAGGTAACTGGTTATCAAAGCCATTCCAAGATGGCCTCGTACCACTGGTGCTCTACTTTTTATTAGTTAACAAGAAGGTCAAGAATAGGCTTCTTTTATCACTGCATTTTTGTTCTTTTTATCCAGCTACATTCCAGGTAAGACGTGAACTTGAAGTCTCATACACAGTTAACAGTTCTCAGCTTTCAGGAGAGAGATATCTCCATGTACTCCAACTTAAACTTCCATTTGAAAGTCTTCTCCCTCTCTCTCCCCGTAAAACGGGTGCTGTCCATGTGATCTAGTCCTGAGATGTAGACAAACTCTCCTCTTGTAATGCTGCTACATGAAGGTTGAGTAAGATGACAGCATCACAGGGGGAAAACACTGGGAACCCAAAAGCAGCCATTGCTAGGACTGTAATTCTCTACTTAGTACCATCTGAGCACAGCAGAACAGTTGTCATTGGAGAGGCCCTGCCAGAGAAGGTGACTGATTCAGCAATATGCTCGGGCTACAGGTCTACAGAGCTGCCAACCACAAAGTAACTATCTTACAGCCCTGAGCCTGTTTACATAATTTCTCCAAACATTTTACATGCAATGAGAAGCACTTGTGCAACCTCTCGGAAGTTATCTCAGGATAGGTACCTGGTTTTGTTGAGCCCAGGTCCTGCTAGAGGGACTTAAAGATGGCTCCGGCCTCAGTATAGAGCTCTTGACAATAAAAACTGTAGGCCAAGTTACTAAGTGTAAGAGACAGTATCTCCTGGAAGTCAGTCAACTCTCAGTCTGACAGGTTCTGTAAGGCCTTCAGCATCCACATGAAAATAGATAGATGTGTAATTCTCCATTAGCTGAGATAGGTCAGGCATATAGGTACCTGACAACCTTGGGTGAAGTCATAAACCACCACAATGTAGAGATTAAGTCTCTGAAATTGCACCTGAACCAAAGACTTTGCTGCTTGGAGACATTCCCAAAGACATCACCCTACTGTTGCCAAATAAGAGAGCAGCACCTGCCAAGAAAAAAAAAAAGAGGCTTAGAATAGCATAAGGTCCATAGTGCCTTTTAGTGCCCCACTTCAAGCCTCAGAGGGAAAACTGGCAACTGTCATTTCATGCCCAGAGTCGGGGTGATGGTGCCTCCATATTTGCTGTTTAGGACAGCTGATTCATGCTGTAAAGTTCGGCCATTGCCTGAGGTCTATTTTCCTGGACTATCATTTCAGGCACAAGAGTGGGCACTGGGAGGAAGACACCAAGTAGCCATTATAAGCCATCTGTGCCAGCTTCAATAGGCTCCCCATGTGCCTTTGACAACTCATCTTGGCAGTCAGATTCTGGTTGCCATCTCTCACGATGGCATCAAAAACTCGACTTCCTTTTGCATCAAATTGCCAGATGAGAGGACCAACTGAAAGCTTAACCAGGAAGTCTTTCAAGTCTAGGGCTTAAAACCATTTGCTATCTCCAGGCAACATGGTCAACAAAGTATAGGGATTGAAAACCATAGATGAATGCCATGAAATGTGTTATTTATGGCTGTAAGATCTTGCACAAATCTAACCAATTCAGAAAGGCCAAAGTATAAAGCAATATAGATCCAATAGTAGTTAGTGGGCTGGCCTTCCTGATTTACTTCACCAATAAAATAACTGTCTTGTTCTGGACAGGTACCCAGACTCGAGTGCACAGTGATATTCCAAAACATATTTGCATACACTCATGAGGATATACTAACACATGAATGGAAACCAACACCTATGCCTGTAGGCCTAAAATAGCCACACATGCGGTGGCTACTAGATCACCACTTCTGAGATTCTGGTCTTCTCTCTGCATAAATCATCCCACTCCTGCCAACAAAAACAATTTGCCTTCCAGTCAACCTCTTCAGTAGATACGCAGTCTTCCCTAAGCAGAAAAATTCCTCAGTGTAAGCACTGAACTTCCAGTAATTACCCAGGTAACTGACTGTCAAAGCCATTCTCTTTTGGTACACTATCAATGGCACTCTACCTTCCATTGGCCCTTAAGAATGTAAGAACTTGGGGAGTTCCCTGGTGGTGTAGTGGCTTAGGGCTTCGGCGCTGGTGCTGTCAGCGCTGGCCTGGCTTCGATTCCCGGTCGGGGAACTACCCACGTACCCCCGCCCCCACAAATTAAAAAAAAAAAAAAGCAAAATAAAAAAACAAGAATGTAAGAACTTGGCTCTCCATGGCAATAAAAGTCTGTTCTTTATATACAGCTTCTACTGAGCCTACTGTTTTTTCCCATACAGGGAGAAGTAAAGCAGAGTTTCTTTAATCTTTGGATATCCCATACTAAATACCCTGACCAATCCTTAGACCTCCAGGCCATGCATTCAGAACTCTGCTTCTCCTGAGCATTCTGGGAGATGCTGCATCTTGTGCTGTTCACTTTGTTGCAGGACTTATTCTAACCTCTGCCTTCATACTTTGTGCCTGGAGAGCTGTGAGGTCTTGGAAGCTCTCCCTAGACAGAGGTGCCTATCTGTGCTATAGGGTGCCCTCTACCTGATACATCTGGTCAAAGTTGGCCAAATTGGCCACAAGCAGGGTGTAGGGAGTTTGCCCAAATTTGGCAACAAACTGCCTGGGAAAGGGCAGAAGAGCACACAGGGTGGAACGTATCTTACTCAAGTAGCTAGCTTGGGGCCACAGCCTATTACCCTGAGAGGGGGCAGCAATAGCAGGAGCTGTGACAGCAGTAGAAACAGTGTAGGACAGAGAAGATGGGCCCTTGATTGTGGCAGCTAAAACACAGCCAGGGGTCCACACCTACAGCAGGTGAAAAACCTTCTAATCCACTGTCCAGATCACATTTTGATCAGTGGCTCCCAGTCTGTCAGGTGGAAAAGAAAATAACTGAGCATTTAGCACCAAGGCCTGTCTTCTGTGCTGGTACCACCTGCACACACAAAAACAAGAAGAATGCCAGTACACATTCTCCTTACATATATAACACATATTAAAATACATAAGACCACACACTTAACAGACACTGACATATGAATAAGAAGAAACCTACAAATACACATGTACAGATGATACAATGACATATTCACGTAGTCCCTGGTATACAGATACAAAGGTATGAATACACAGTAACTTTTCAAAATTTAAGTTCACTCACTCACATAGATATACACACACATGTATGCCAGACCTGTTGCTAAAGGTTTTAAAGATCTTAACATATGTTGACTTTTTAATTAGCATTCCTGAAACCCTGTCCTTGCTGCATAAATCATCCTACTTTTGCCAATCAGAAAAACTACGCTTTCAGCCATCCTCTTTAGTAAGTTTCTAGACTTTTTTAAGCAAAGGATAATTTTAGTGCCTTCCAGGCTGCACCCTGATAAATGACTTTTGAAGCAACCTCCAGTTGACCCCTTACCACTGGACCTCTACTATTCATTGGTCACTAAGATAGTGAGAACTAGGCTTTCCCTGGCACTGGAGTTCTGTCTTCCATGTCCAGCTCTTACTGAGCCTACTGTATAATAGTTTTCCCATCTCTGAAGGTGTGAAGCAGGATTGCTAAATTTTTGAGGATATCCTCTGAGATGCCTTAACCAATCCTCAGGGCCCCAGGCTTTATACTCAGCACCTAGCTTTTCCTACACATTCTTGGATTTTCTGATTTTTGTTCTGCTTACTTCGTGCTGAGGCTTTCCCTACCTTCTGAATTCACACTCTGAATTCAGGGAGCTGGCAGAGCTCAGAGTCTTCCCCATCCAGAGGTGCCTGAGAATACAGCATGGCACCCTTTGAATGATCAACCTGGCCAAAGTTTGTTATCTTGGCCACAAGCAGGGCACACAAAATTTGAGTTAAATGATACTTAGCATGAAAAAAAGAGGTAAGGTGAGTGGGGTGTTGCTGGTTTGATTTTGTTAGCAGGTGTTGGGTTGCTATATGCCTACCTGGAAGATCACAGCAGCAGCTCCGAGCAGAGTAGATTGTGATTGGTGACAACAGATTGATTTTTGGTAGCCAGAGACTAGCCCTCACAGCTGGTGTGAATCTTTTTCGTGGCTTCTGGGCACACACTTGAAAGTAGGTGGAGTTGCCTGAAACTACAATACCACATGATAAAGATAAATGAAACAAACCATGAAGTAGAAAAGAGTAGTGCAAAGAGAAATGAGCTGATGTATGAGGGGAGTGCAGGCAGGACAGGGCAAGGGTAGCTCACTCTGAAGTTGCCTTTTCCTTCTGCTTCCTGTAATACCAGTGCTAGAGCTGTCCACCAGGTTGCAGGATGTGCCCACTAAGTTCAATGGTGCAAAAAGCAGAAAAATAAGAACAGGAATAATCCTGGGTGTCCCTTGCCTCTGAGCAATATACACTATTTATTAGTAGCACTCATCTTCACAATGTGAGTTGTTTATAGACACATGAGAATGTTGGAAAGCTTATCATTATTCCTTCAGCTACTGTGCCCACTTAACTCACCATGACCAAGACTGTGTTAGGCTTGGAAGAAGTTACTGCAGACAGGACCTACGTGGTCTCTTCTCTTTAACAGGTTATAGCCTAGAGAATAAGATTGACAAAATGAGAGCAAATATCTGTATGATAAATATACAAGAGCTTTATGAAAAACCAGAGCATGTAGGTGGGTCCCAGAGACCTCCTGGGTAACATTTGTGCTGTGACCGGAGAAAAAGTGGAGCCAGCCTTGCAAAAGTCTTAGAATAGTGTGCTGAAGTGGGACAACTCAAAGGGGCAGAGACACAGAAGCAGAAAAAAATTGGCCAGTGAGGAGGTGAGGAGGAAACAGGGTAATGAAGAACAGCTAGGAGAAGAAAATGACAGAGCCAAACCATAGCCTACAAGGATGTGCTGGTTGTCTGTTGGGGGTGCAGAAGTCTTATAACATAGCGCTTACAGAAACAAGTGTGGGCCAACTCATAGTTTTTGCCCAGGTGCCAGGTTTGGCAGAACTCAGACCCTCTGCCAAGGTTTCCTGAAAAGCTAAGTGTCAACTGAGGCTAGTGTAGAGTGGGGTCTGCCTGTGAGATCATGCAAGGGTAATTGGCAGGATTCAGTTTGGACAGAGGTCTCAGTATTCACTGTCCATGTGTCATAGTCTTCTGTTGGTTCTTTGTGTTAAAGTCTTATAGGGCAGTTCACAGTATTTAAACTTGTCTCTCCTAAACATGAAATCAGAGAGGAGTTCCCTGGTGGTATAGTGGTTAGGCTTCGGTGCTCTCAACGTTGCGGCCTGGGTTCGATTCCCAGCCAGGGAACTACCCACATTTAAAAAAAAATTTTTTTTTAAATTTAGAAATCAGAGAGACCAAGTGAAGCACACATACACAGTGATTAAAAACAGACAGAAAGAGACATACCTAAAAAAAGAGTCAAACACCAAGAGACAAACACAAAGACAGAGAAGGACCCAGAAAGACATAGGAAAACACAAAGACACAAGGAAGCTGAGAGTCAGCAGTAACAAACTTCATATCTTAGTTTAAAAAATGAAAGCCCCTCTTTTTGCCTTATTTGCTTCCTTAAAACACAGTAAGTGTGTTCAGGCTTGAGGAATTGGTCTTCTAATGAGATATGTGGCTTGGAGTTAGGCATGTTGGCATTCACTGTGGGCCTGCCCAGCAAATAACTAGAGATGAGCTACTCGGCCCCAAAACTAAACACGAAGGAAGCTAATGAAAGTTTTTATTCCAGAGAGTTCAATATTGGAATTTGAGCCCTGGTGTTACAGGCACTACAGTTGCGTATAAGTCTAATTACAGCCTGTGAAGATGTTATAAATGACCCTCACTGTGCAGATGAAGAGATTTAGGAAGCCCTAAGAGGACATTTTTGTCTAGTGTCATATCACTGGTAAAAGGAAAACGCCAGGACTAAACCCAGTTCTGGGTCCTCAAAGCCAGGGCCCAGGATGTCCCAAGGTTTACCTGGAGCTGTGAGGTAAGCTGTGTCCATGTAACTGTTTGGACTTGGTGTAGGATTGAGGATGGGAAGTCACCAGCACAGTCAGGCTTTAAAAACGTCTTGTCAGGGAGTTCCCTGATGGTGTAGTGGCTTAAGGCTTCGGCGTTGGCACTGTCAGTGCTGCGGCCTGGGTTCAATTCCCAGTCAGGGAGCTACCCACATACCAAAAAGCAAAAAAAAAAAAAAAAAAAAAAAAAAAAAAAAAAAAAAAAAAAAAAAAAAAAAAAAAAAAAAAAAAAAAAAAAAAAAAAAAAAAAAAAAACAACAAAAAAAAAGTCTTGTCAGAGTAGAAATTCCAGGTAGGGGTTCCCAGGCAGTTATCCACATGGTGCTGGCCCTTTAGGAGCTCAAAGCCTGAAGAGAGAAATGAACAGACCACAAGAGCAAATCAGTTTGAGAGGAAAATGCTAATGCTGAGAGGAGGACCAGAGCCTTCAGGTAAGTTTGAATAGACCTCCAAGGTAAGATCTGTCATATAAACACAGGGCAAGCAGATGTGCCCTGAATAAGTTTGGGAAGAGTGTGAATAAAATCAAAAGAGTGAATTAACTGAAAATGTCAGAGAATTGAAGCCAGAATAAAGTTTTGCCAGTGAGAAGGTGCGAAAAGAGTAAAGGTGTTTGAAGAGAACTTGAAGGGTGGGAGGGCAGGGCCAGACCTGGGCCTGCAAAGATACGATGTTTCTCTGATGGTTGGCAGCAGTCTTTTAACATAATTCACAGAAGCAGTTGTGAACCCTTTCACAATGTCTGTGATCAGGGACCAGGCTCTGCAGAGCTGAGAGTCTCTGTCTCAAGGTCTCTTGGGAGGCTGGGCTGCAATGTCAACTGAGGTTTGCCTCAGACAGAGTCTGTCTGCAAGATCATGCAAGTGTTATTGGCAAAATTTATTTTGAATGGGGATTTTAGTCCTTTGTTTTTGGGACGCACAATCCTCTGTCAACTCTGCACTGGGGAGTCATAAGACAAGTCACAGAATGTGACTTTGCCTTTCCAAAACTTGGAATCAGATCAGAAAGACAGAACAAAAACACAAACAGAAAGAGTCAGTGAGACAAAAAGACTGAGAGATATATATGAGAGCTGTCTGGAAAGTATGCAACCATGTAATATGAATAATAGGGGCATTTTGGCTAGATTTTTTTCCCAACAGTCCTCATATATAGAGAGAGTGACAGAAACCAAGAGATGGAGACAGTTGAATAAAACACAGACGAAGACACAGAAATACTAAGAGCGCTGGCAGTCATTAACTTTTTATATCTCAATCTTGAAAATGACTCTCCACCGTTTTGTCTTATTCTTTTTGTAAGAATTCAGTCACTAAGTTCATTTGACCTCAAGGGATGTGGCTCCTACAGGGACGTGTGACATCAAGTCAGGCATACTGGCAGTCAATGTGAGACTGCCCAGCACATAGGCAGAGTAAAGTTCTTGGCTCCACAACTGAACATAAAGAGAGCTACCAATAGGTTGTATGCCAGAGGGGACAATGTTAACATTTCAGTTCATTTCAAACCTTCTGGACAGATGCAGTAAAGACAGGGAGAGTCCTTGAATGCCAAAGAATACCCAGATTGTTGGTGTTGTATTCTGTGCTTTGCCCAGCACTCTTGTCATTGCCACATTGTTACATTTTCACCTGAGCCATGTGACCAAAGCCCATAGGTGCTGCAGGTGTATATAGGTCTAAGACAGTCTGTGAAAGTGATATTAGAATGAACCACACTGTGCAAATTGAAAGATTCAAGAAGTTCTGAGAGGACATGTTTATCCAGGGTAACATTACTGGTTAGAATAAAATGCCAGGCCTAAAACTAGGTCTGAGAGGACATGTTTGTTTGTCCAGGGTAACATTACTGGTCAGAATAAAATGCCAGGCCTAAAAGCTAAGGTTCTGGCTGCACCCAGGCCTCCGTGGGTTTGTGGGGTGAGCTCTATTGGTGTAACTGTATATAATCATGTTGTATAATGGTGGTGTGAAGTCACCAACACAGAGAGGCCTTGGAAATTTGATTGTGGTAAAAGAATGTTCAGGTAGGAGACCCTAGGCTGTAACCTCATTATCTGATCATAGAGCCCAACAGAACTTGGAATCCTGATTAACAGGTAGCCACATTTTAAATTAGCTCTTGCCCAGCTCACTTGGCTGTTGACACATTATAAAGTAAAATGCTTACTTATTGCATCCCCAAGTTGCCAGGCAGTGATCTCAAAAATGCCCATAATTAGAACTTTTTCTTTCTTCGGTCTTTGGGTCAGGTCTCACACCACGTTCCTTGGATTATTTCCCTTGAGAAAAACCAAAGGTAACACAGAAAAATCCAGTTCAGGTTAGACCTCTGCTGTGATTTCACTATTGCAGCCCTCTCTCTCTCTGTATGTTTGTTAATTGGTTTACCTTGGAAAGATATACTATGAGGAGGAGTTGTCTGAAAAAAACTCAGATTCCTTACAGGCTGGTCATGTTCATACCCTAAATCAAGGTTAATTGGGAAGAGTGTATGTGAGATTTAAACTCAATCCCAGTGTGTTTTCAATAAATGAAACACATGCATACATAAAAATGTGTATTGTGATGTGAGAAACATGACTTCAAAAAGAAGGTTTTAACAAGGTTCTAGCATGCATAAACTGCCAAGCGTTCTTACATTAAATAAGAGTAAAGCAAGAACAATAGTGCAGCTATTAAGGTATGTTAGCAAACACATTATGAAAATTTGTGAAGAAAACTTACTTTTTTCAAAGTACAAATCACAGATTTAATTTAAAATATTTGTAACAGTTAAATATTGATAATAATGACTAATTTTTTGGAGAGAAGACAAAACGGCAACTGGAAAGGCGGCCCCTAAAGCCTCTCCCAGAAAACACAATTGAACGGCCGTCCAGGAACCAAGAAAGAGGACCCTCAGTGACAAAATGGTTGTTGAAAAATCCACAAATCGCAAGTAAACAACTGAAGGTTGGCGAGAAGGGTTTGAGTTGGGGAAAGGGAAGGGAGCAGAGACTGCAACAGGATCTGAGCGCGCAGTTCGGGGGAGGGGAGAGGCCACACGGGAGCCGGCCTTTGGAACTTTAGAGTGGTAGAAGGGCTGAGCGAGGACTCTGAACTGCAAAGATGACACCCCAGCTCCAGGCCCCCTGGAGACCAACACAGGGCTGCAGTTCCTGTTCCCAGCCCACTGCAAAGGTGACCCTGCTGTCTCAGGCCAGGCCTACAGCTTTGGACTTATGGAGCGGACACTTCCTCGTTCAACCCAGGGTTCTGAAATCAGTGTGAGCCCATAGACAGCAAGGTGCTGAATCAGGGCTGGGAAGAAAGACTGATTTGAAAGCATTCACCCCAGCCAGCAGAAACAAGCCCTGAAACAACTTTCACAGCAAAGGGCAGAAGGCAGAACCACCTTTGGAATGCCTTTTGTTGGCCTCTCCCCAGGATATATGCACATAGCCTCCAAACGAAGTAGGAGATCAGAAACAAGAAACAAACAGCCCCCTCTCCGCCAAAACTTGACCCCCAGTGCCACCTAGTGTCTACCCTACAGCAAGACACCACAAAAGCAATAATCTGGGCACTGAACATAAAGCCCTCATGTCAAAGAGGAAGAACCCAGCGGACAGGATGAATTCCTTAAAAACTAAAACTCCTCAGAAAAAAAATGAAATTTACCCAGAAGACAGCTTGTTACAACTGGAAGGGTCTCAATTAAGTGACGGAGAATTTAAAGCAGCCATTCTAAAGGCTGTGAGAGAAATGAAAACCTATTGGCAGAACACCATAGCTGAGATAAATAATATTAAAAAGGATATAAATGACATAAAAAAGGAACTCTGTGAACAAAAAGAACAATTTAACCAAGAAATTCAAAACATAAGAAAGATTGAGACGGAAATACGAGAAATAAATAATACCATAAAAGAAGTGAGAAATGAAATAACTGCCATAGGAAACAGGACCAACCAGATGGAGGAAATAATTAGTGATATTGAAGATCAGAACATGGAAACAGCTCAGAAAGAGGAAGAGAGGGAATCTAGAACCAAAAGGATGGAAAGAATTCTGCAAGAAATATCAGACTCCATGAGACAAAACAACATCAGGATAATAGGAATAGAAGAGGGGGCAGAGCAGTCTACAGAGAGCATACTCAAACAAATTGTACATGAGAACTTTCCAAACCTATGGAAATTTTTGGAACCCCAAGTTCAAGAAGAAAACAGGTCCCCCAGATACCTGGACCCCAACAGATCTTCTCTAAGACACGTGGTACTAAAGATGTCCAAAACTAGAGTCAAAGAGACAATTCTCAAGGCAGCCAGGGAAAAAAGAACTATAACCTTTAAAGGAAAACCCACCAGGCTGGCATCAGATTTCTCAGCAGAAACTCTACAAGCCAGGAGAGAGTGGAATCCAATATTCAAAAGTTTAAAAGAGAGAAACTTCCAGCCAAGAATAAATTATCCAGCAAAATTATCTTTCAGATATGAAGGTGGAATAAAGACCTTCTCAGACACACAGAAGCTAAGGAAATTTGCCAGCACGAGGCCAGCACTCCAAGAAATACTGAAGGAGGCTCTTCAGCCTGAAAAAAAACATCAAGACAAATGGAACAAAGTTGGGGCAACAAGAAAGAAACAAAAATAAACAAACAAACAAAAACAAACAAAGAAATAAGTAATGGCCACAGGAAATCCTCACATATCAATCATCACTCTAAATGTTAATGGACTGAACTCACCAATAAAAAGACAGAGAGTAGCAGACTGGATTAAAAAACAGAACACATCCATATGCTGTCTCCAAGAAACACTCTTCAGCCATAAGGACAAACACAGACTCAGAGTGAAAGGATGGGATACAATACTCCAAGCAAATGGTAACCAGAGAAAAGCAGGAGTGGCCATATTGATATCTGATGAAATAAACTTCAAGTTAAAAAAGATAGTAAAAGACAAAGATGGTCATTATATAATGATAAAAGGCACAATGCAACAACAAGAAGACTTGACACTAATCAACATATATGCTCCCAAACAGGATGCACCAAAATACACAAAGAAGCTACTAACAGACTTGAAAGAAGAAACTGATGAATACACAATCATAGTGGGAGACTTAAACACCCCGCTAACAGCCATGGACAGATCATCCAAACAGAAAATAAATAAGGAAATAACAGCTCTAAACGACACATTACAGTAATTGGACATCATTGACATTTACAGGACACTTCATCCTGCAAAAAGAGACTACACCTTCTTTTCTAGTGCGCATGGAACATTCTCAAGAATAGACCATATGCTGGGACACAAAAGTAGCCTCAGCAAATTCAAGAAGATCGAAATCATACCAAGTGTATTCTCAGACCACAAAGCTTTGAAATTGGAGATCAACTGTAATAGGAAAGCAGAAAAAAACACATATACATGGAGATTAAACAACAGCTTATTAAAAAAGGACTGGATAAAGGAACAAATAATTGATGAGATTTAAAAATATATAGAAAATCATGACAATGAAAATACAATGTATCAGAATTATTGGGACACAGTGAAAGCGGTAATAAGAGGGAAATTTATATCAATAGAGGCCTATCTAAAGAAACAAGAAAAATCACAAGCAAACATCTTAGCATCCCATCTTAAAGAACTAGAAAAAGAAGAGCAGACAAAACCCAAAGTCAGCAGAAGGAAAGAAATAATAAAAATTAAAGCAGAGCTAAACCAATTAGAGAACACAAAGACAATAGAAAAAATTAATATTACGAAGAGCTGGTTCTTTGAGAAAGTCAACAAAATTCACAATCCCTGGTGAGAATAATCAAAGGATGAAATGAAAGGACACAAATATCCAAAATTTGAAATGAAAGGGGAGAAATTACCACTGATACCACAGAAATACAAAGGATTATAAGAAAATATCATGAAGGACTTTATGCCACGAAATTTAACAACCTAGAAGAAATGGACGAGTTTCTAGAAACTTATAGCCTACCAAGACTGAACCAAGAAGAACTGGATAATCTAAATAGACCAATCAATAGCAACAAGATCAAAATGACTATCCATAATCTCCCTAAAGGCAAAAGCCCTGGACCAGATGGTTTCACCAACGAGTTCTACCAAGCATTCAAAGAAGAATTAATGCCTATCCTCCTCAGACTCTTCCCAAAAATTGAAGAGGAAGCAATACTTCCTAACTCATTCTATGAGGCCATCATTTCTCTAATACCAAAGCCTGGCATAGACAACACAAAAAAAGAAAACTACAGACCAATATCTCTGATGAACACAGATGCAAAAATCCTGAACAAAATATTAGCAAACAGAATGCAACAATGCATCAAAAAGATCATACATCATGATCAAGTGGGATTCATCCCGGGAGCACAAGGATAGTTCACATACAAAAATCAATCAATGTGATACACCACATAAACAAAATCAAAGATAAAGACCATATGGTCATTTCAATTGATGCAGAAAAAGCTTTCGACAAGGTACAACATCCATTAATGATCAAAACACTAAAGAAAATAGGTATAGAAGGAAAGTATCTCAATATAATAAAGGCAATATATGAGAGACACCTGGCTAACATCATACTGAATGGGGAAAAGCTGAAACCTATTCCCCTAAAATCAGGAACAAGACAGGGATGCCCCCTGTCACCACTATTATTTAATATGGTACTGGAAGTTCTAGCCACAGTAATCAAGCAAGAGAAAGGAATCAAAGTTATCCAAATTAGGAATGAAGAGGTCAAATTGTCACTATTTGCTGATGACATGATCCTTCATGTAAAAATCTCCAAAGATTCCACCAGGAAACTATTAGAAAAAATTAACAAATATAGTGAAGTTGCAGGATACAAAATCAATGTACAAAAATCAACAGCATTCCTTTATACAAACAACGAATCCACAGCAAAAGAAATGAGGGAGTCAATTCCCTTTGCTATCACAACAAAAAGAATGAAATACTTGGGAATTAACTTAACAAAGAACGTGAGAGACTTATACACAGAGAACTATAAGACACTTTTGAAAGAAATTGAAACAGACTTTAAGAGGTGGAAAAATATCCCTTATTCATGGATAGGAAGACTTAACATTGTTAAAATGGCCATTCTGCCCAAAGCAG
>PVJL010008901.1:33294-62404 GCA_004026885.1 Lyroderma lyra
ATAAAAGACCTCGAATTGCCAAAGCAATACTACATAAAAAGAATAAGGCTGGTGGCATTACACTTCCTGACTTCTATTTATATTACAAAGCATCAATAGTCAAAACAGCTTGGTACTGGCAGAAGAACAGAAATAGAGACCAATGGAATAGAACTGAAAACCCAGAAATAAACCCACAACTATATGGACAAATAATTTTTGATAAAGGAGCAGAAAACATACAATGGGGAAAAAACAGCCTCTTTAGTAGGTGGTGCTGGGAAAACTGGAAAAACATGTGCAAAAGAATGAACCTGAGCCGTGAACTCTCTCCATATACAAAAATTAACTCAAAATGGATTAAAGACCTTCATATAATACCTACAACAATAAACTGTATAGAAGAAGACATTGGTACTAAACTTATAGACCTAGAACTCAAGGAAGACTTCATGAACCTGACCTCAAAGGCAGGGGAAGTAAAAGCAAAAATAAATGAATGGGACTATATAAAACTAAAAAGCTTCTGCACAGCAAAAGAAACCATCAACAAGGCAAAGAGACAGCCAACTGAATGGGAGAAAATATTTGCCAATAACGCATCAGATAAGGGTCTAATATCTAAAATATATAAAGAGCTAATAAGACTTAACAACAAAAAAAAACAAACAACCCAATTGAAAAGTGGGCAGAAGAACTAAACAGAAACTTCTCCCACGAAGAAATATAAATGGCCAGCAGACATATGAAAAAATGCTCATCCTCATTAGCTATCAGGGAAATGCAAATCAAAACCACAATGAGATACCACCTCACACCTGTGAGAATGGCTGTTATCAACAAGACAAGGAATAACAAGTGCTGGAGAGGATGTGGAGAAAAAGGAACTCTGGGACACTGCTGGTGGGAGTGCAAACTGGTACAACCACTGTGGAAGGCAGTGTGGAGGTTCCTCAGAAAATTGGGAATGGAGCTACCATTTGACCCAGCAATCCCCCTTCTGGGGATCTACCCAAAGGACTTGAAAACCTTTGTCCGCAAAGACTTATGTACCCCAATGTTCATCGCAGCGCTGTTCACAGTGGCCAAAACATGGAAACAACCAAAGTGTCCTGCGACAGATGACTGGATAAAGAAGCTGTGGTACATATACACAATGGAATATTACTCAGCTGTAAGAAAAGATGAAATATTGCCATTTGCGACAAAATGGATGGACCTGGAGATCATCATGCTTAGTGAAATAAGCCAGACAGAAATAACAAAGAACTGTATGACTTCACTCATATGTGGAATATAAAACTGAAAGCAAAGAAAAAAAGAAATGAACAAACAAACAACCCATGGACACAATGAATAGTTTAATGTTTATTTGGGGACGAGTGGGTTAGGGAGGGGAGAAAGGGGAGGGTGTGGGAAGCTAAATATAAGGTAATGGAAAGAGAAGTCATATTAGGTGGTGAAATTATTATACATCAAGTTGACAATGCACTGTAGAATTGTATGCCTGAAACCTATGTAATCCTTGCTAACAGATATCACCCCAATAAGAAAAAATAATGACTAATTTTTTAGTTTCAGTTTTTAATTAATTTATTCATTAATTTATTTTGTTATATTTAATTGGATATTTATTTTACAAAATCAAAAATGCTAATTGTGAAAATTAATTGATGCATAAAATTATGTGGTTTATTGCAGCATTATTCACAATAGTCAAGATATAGAAACAACCTAAATGCCCATCAATAAATAGAATAAAAATATTTTTGCAAACTTGATAATTCTGCTATAAAAGCAATCATGTAGCCTAAGCTGAGAAGAATATTTTCTAATCAGCTAAATAAAGTGAATTTCACAAAAAGGAACTTCCAACTCATATGTAGTGAAGTGTGAAGAAAAATGTTTCACTTGAATGTTATTATTATTCCATAATACTCCTAGCCTACCAGCACATTATATTTGGATGACTGCTTTATTCATTGTGAGAAAATTTTCTGCCACTGGTAAAGAATGGATTGTAAGTCATAGCTTTTTTTTAAACTTTATAAAAAGCTACTTAGAAACTTTGTTTAGAGTAATATTTCACTAACAAAACTGCTGCAAATTGAGAAAAACTCACAGTAATGTGTATGACCAGGCTTGAATTAATAAGTTCTGTAAGGCATTTTTGCAATTTGTTTTGAGTGCAAGGTATTAAAATAAATTGAAACATCTTCTTATTTATAATTCAAAAGCAAAGCTAATGGCCTCAGAATCTTAAATATATCAATTATTTTAAAGATGACTTGCAAAGATTCAGCCCAGTAAGATTTTATTGATGGAACTTTCAACATAAGTAAGTTTTCGTGACTACTTCTCAAGTAACCATAAGTTCAGGAAAATGAGGGGGAAAGTGTATCAACAGGCTTGAAGTCAATTGTAAATAAGAAGAGTTTTTTAATTGTTTTCATGATAGTGTATAACTAGTAAATGGAATACATCCACGTTTAGAAATGTATATGCAAAGTGTCTGTACTCTGGGGTTCTCAGTACCCATTATCAAAATAGTTACCGCCAGAGATTTCAGCCCAGAATTTCACATTTTTCTGAATGGAACTTTTACCTTTTGTAATTCACATTCTACATTGTATTCAGGATTTGGTATAAAGATATTTCTGAAATGCTATAATACCTGCACACTGGCACTCAAATGCAGGACAGTTTTCTTTCTTTTAAGCCAAGCATAAAAAACCAATGGTTTTCAGTCAGGTGAAAAAGGAATAACTGAGCATTTCAGCAGAATGGCTTGCTTCCAGGTGCCCACCACCTACACAAACAAAAACAAAAAACCTGACTGCCAGCACATACCCCACTATCACATATCACACATACTAAAATGCATAGGATCACACACTCAACAGACACTGACACATGAATAAGCAGAAACCTACAGATCCACCCATGCAGAAGACACGATGGCACATATATGTTTTTACTGGTATAAAGATTCTTAGACATGAGCACACAGTGACTTCCCAAAACTCACGTGCACATACTCACAGAGACATACACACACATGGATGTCAGACTGAGACCTGGACCTGCAGGATTTAGTAAGGCTCACGTGGGCTAGTTACTTGGTCAGCACTTCTAAGACCCTGGTCTTCACCCTGCAGAAATTAAAATAACTTGCTGCTAATCAAAATAACTTTACTTCTAGTCAACACATTCAATAGATGCACAGTCTTTCCTAAGGAGATAAATTTTTGGTTCTGGCACTGTCCTTCCAAGGGTCATCCAGGTAACTGTCTTTCTTTCTTTTTTTTTTTTTTTTTTTTTTGGTGTCTGATGGGTACTAGATTTATTGAGGTGATTACTTCTTAAGTTATATAAATGTCTAATCACTATGTTGTACATCTGAAAGTAATATAATACAGGTAACTGTCTTTCAAAGCCTTTCTTGGTTGGTATTCTATCACTGGCTCTCTACACTTCATTGGTCCCTAAGGATGCTAGGAATAGGTTCTCCTTGAAACTGAAGACCCATCCTCTATGCCTAGCTCTTCCCGAGCCTCCTGTGGGTTTCCCATTTCTGAAGGTGTGAAAATAGTATTTTGAATCTCTGGAGATTCCTTCTCAGGCACTCTGACCAATTTTCAGGTCTCTAGGCTGTGAGCTCAGCACCCATCTTTTCCCTGAGTGTTTACTGAGCACCTAATTTTTGTGCTGCTGGCTTCATCTTGGGGTTTTTTGTACTCTTTGTGTCTGGTAAGCTTTGAAAACTGAAAAGCTCTACCTAGAGAAAGGTGTCTGGGTGCACCACAAACCAGCACCTCCCCCAACATGCGTGATTCATCTAATCAAAGTTGTCTAAGTTGACATCAACTGAGCATGCAGAGTTTTCCCACATTTAGCAACATGCTCCTGGGAAGACACAGGATGGTGCAAGGGGCAGAAATGAGGAAACTAAAGTAGCTGGCATGGGGTTGCAGTGTAGCTACCTAAGAGAAGGCAGAAGCAGTAGGAGCAGCTATAGCAGTAGCAGTAGTGCAATCATTAGCAGATGACTATCAGTGCCAGCTAATGTATCCTTGTCAACCACACCTCAGCAGTGACATCCACATGAAAGTTTCTTATGTGTCCCTTAACCCACATCCAGAAGTAGGTTAAGCTGTTTGCAACTGCACCATTGCAAGGTATGGGAAGAAGAAGGCAAGTCCTTGAAAAGAGGTTATTAGCACAGAGAGGAGAGAGATGAAGAGAAAAGCAAGTACAAAAAGGGTAGGTATGGAGCAGCTAACACTTCAGTGACCCAGTGTTATTTATTTATGGATTTAGTTAATTAGTTAGTTATTGCCTGAGGCTGAATTGCTGGGCCTGAACACTTACTGGTGAACTTTTTTTATTATGCCATAGGACACAAGGAGCAGGTAAAAAACACCCAGTCATTCTGGATGTTTCCTCTCTCTGAGCAAAAGCACTGTTTATTATTATGATCCATTTTTACAATGTGAACTGCTCAGGGAAAGGAGGGGTCTCTAAGGCCTTCTTATTATTTTTTAATGTATAGTGCCCCCCCACTCATCATGAATATGGCTGTTTTAGGCCTGTAGAGTTACTGAAAGTATCCACATGGCCTCTGCCCTTCAAGAGCTTAAGGCCAGTGTAAAAAGATGAACATAGCACTAAAATAAGAGAAAAGAATGAGTGCTGTTTCAAACACCAGAGCTTCTAGGTGGGTCCAAAAGACCCCCAGGGTGACATTTTTGTACTGACAAGAGGTAAGTGGAGCCTGCCATGCATAAGCCTGGGAATATTGTGCAAAATTGGGGAAGTTCTAAGGAGCAGGGACTCAAAAGCAGAAACAAATTTTGCCAAAAGGAAGGTAAGAAAGGAGTCAGGATTGCTGAAGATAGTTTGGAAAAAAAAGCATGCAGGGTCAGAACTAGGACTGCAATAAATACTGCTAGCCATCTAGGTGGCAGCTGTCTTATAACATAACTATTATAAAAGCAAACATGGACCATCTCAGTTTCTGTGAGCAGGCACCAAACTCAGCAAAGCTGGGAGCCTCTTCTTTGAAGTCTACCAGGTGTCTGGGTTGTGACGTAACTTCAGCTCACTTAGGGCAGGTTTGGTCTTTGAGATCATGCAAGTGTTATTGGCATGATTTAATTTAGACGAAGTCCTCAGTCTTTGCTCTCTTTGGGCCATTATCTTTTGTTGGTTCCTTGTGCTGGAGCATAGGGCAGCTTATAATATGTGATCTTGCTTCTCCAGAATGTGGAATCAAAGAGACAGAGAAAGTCACACACGGAAAAATACAGTAAGACAAAGAGATAGAAAAATACATCCAAAAAAAAGAAAAGAAAAGAAAAGAAAAATACATCCATACAGAGAGGGAAAGAGACCAAGAGACAGAGATAAAAAGAGAATGGGACACATAAAGACAAATAGAGTCAGAACAACATAGAGACTGAAGGAGCCAGCAGTCATAAAATTTTGATAGCTGTCTTAGAAATATCACCCTGTTCAACCTTGAGGGGAGAGGCTCTGACAGAAATTTGTGCCATGGAGGCAGGAATGCTGGCAGCCACTGTGGAACTGCCCACCATATCAGCCAAGGTGAGGTGCTTGGCCCTGAAAGAGCTACTGGAAGGTGCCAGAAGAAACAATGTCAAATTTTTGGTTTACTTAAACCTACCTGAGACACAGCCAGGAGATGCAATGGAAGTTTCCATATACCAAAGCAGACCCAGCATGTGGAAACTACTGTGTTCTGTGCTTCTGCTGAAACTCTTATAATCATCCAATCATAACATCTGTAACTGAGGTCACGTGACAACACCTCAGGAGTTTCAGGCACTACAGGTGTTTGTAGGTATAATGGCAGCCTGTGAAGGAAATGCTAAAATGATCTGCACTGTAAAGATAAAAAGACTGGGGAGGCCCTGAGAGATCATGTGTGTTTAGGGTCACATCACTGTTGAAAAGCAGGTGCCAAGTCTAAACCTATCTTTAAGTCTTCAAAGGCAAGGTCCCAGGGGCATTCATGTCTCCCTGGGGCTGTGAAGTGGGCTGTGCTGGTGTAACTGTGTGGAGTAGAGGGTATGAATTTTCCAGATCAGAGGCTTCAGAAAGGTTTTGTTTGAGATGGAAGCCAATGTAAGGAACCCCAGGCCATTACTCACTTCCTGAGCATAGAGCCCAATAGAACTTAAAATCCTGGTTACCAGGTATCTATATTCTGGAACAGTCATTTTTCAGCTCACTTAGCTGAGGACACTTCACAGAGTAAAATGTTTATGTGCTTTGTGCCCAAGTTTCCAGACAGTGGCCTCAAAAAGCCTTTACTTAAAACCCTTTCTCTTTCTTTGAGACATTTTATCATGTCTCATCCCAGATGCTTCTGGTTACTTTTCTATAAACAAACAAATGAACAAATAAACAAACAACCAAAACTAAGTGTAAACAAAAAAGCTTAAGGAAGTTCAGTTCAGGTTGTGCTTCTTATGAATGGAACTCATGTATATATGGAAATGAGTGTTACTATGTGAGATACATGGCTCTGAAAATGAGGTTTTGATACCAGCACGCTGCTGAGAGAAAAAGAGAGAAGCTGCAAAAAGAGGTTGTGTGAGGTAACTGTAAACAAGACAGCAATGTGTATGATGTGTCTCTCTTCTCCCCCTAGACATATGGGCATGTGGATAGCAGAAGTGGGCATAATTGATATTGATTGACCACAATTGAAAGGTGTATAAATGTAACTAACTGTAATTGAGAAAGGAATACTATTTATTTGAGTGAGAGGATAAAACAGAAGGAGTACAGAGACAGGCTCTTTTCATTTTCTCAGGGTTCCACATGTAAGATCATGCTGTGTCAGCAGCCTGTGTTCCCCAAAAGACAGTATTGTTAGAAGAGAGAGGGCCTCCTGGTGCAACCTGGAACTAGTTTGGCCTGGCAGAGGGCAGCAGGGTTATTTTTCCTTGGGTGTTCAAAAGTTGTGTAGCCTTTAAATAAAAACTGCTTTCATTTTTTCATTTTTTCTTGAATCAACCCCTCCCTCCAGAGTTAGCCTGTGGGAGAAGAGTATTGGGACCACACATGTTGTTCAGTAATAGCAATGGTGACTCTGATGGAATTCTAGCTGCCTTTGAGTAATCAACCCAATAGTGGAACTGAGGGGTCTCCCACACTGTGGGAATATCTTTGCACATCCCTTTGAGGTGCCAGTTGCCTAAACATGCCTGGCAGAAGAAAAAGAAATGAGTTAAGGAAGAAGATAAACACTAAGAAGGGGCAATGATGATTTGAGTTTTGGGGTTGTGAATCAAGGTCCAGGTGAAAACTTGCCAACTTTTGTGGCCTATTGTTTGAGAATCACTGTTTGTAAGATTGGTTGACAACAGATTTGCTTGTAAATACTCATTTGAAACAATGAAATTTTGGGTTCAAATTCCACTTATATGTTCTCAGTTTGAATTCATTCTTTTGCTTACAGCTTAAGACTGTACATTTAGGTCAACAGGTACTGTTTCGTGTTTGCCCCTGGAGGGAGCCCACTGGGTAAAATTTTAATGGACTTGGCTGTGCATGGTCATTATAATGTCTAAGAAATATTTTTTATTGTAACGTGGTGTTGGAACTATATAGCCAAGGGTTAAACAAATAAAATAAAATCTGTTACATTAAGGCATTTATGTTATTCCGTAATTGGCTTTTACCAAGAATAAGGAACCAGTTGATGATACAGAGAAGGGAAGTGGCCTCAAAACATCTCTCTTATCATAAAACACATGAAAATGAGGAAATAAGTTTTATCAATGCACTGAACCCAGGCGATACAGAATTAATAGCAGGAAGACTTACCCAGTCGTCACCCCCACCAGAAAGCCAACAGCCTCACCTCTGCATTATGAAAGAGGGGTTATTTCACCTCAAAGACCCAACTGCAAACCCAATTTGATCAGGAAACATATATCTATGTTGAGCAAGACAGTTACACTATATAGGTGGAGCAATTCAGAAAGGCCAAGCAGCAGGCAACTATTAGGTCTGTAACTTTTTTTCAGACTTGCTGAATTTAGTAAATGTACACAGGGTCTTAGAGTTATAAATGACAGAGTTCAGGACATTCATCCAATAGTGCCCCAGTTCCATACTTTAAAGACCATTGTGTCTGGGGATAGCAAATGATTTTTCACTCCTAGACTTAAAGGAGTTTCTGTTTAGCTTCCAGGGGGTCCTCTGAGCTGCTAATGTGATGAGGCAAGAAGTAAAGTGTGTGATGCCACCTGAGGGCTAGCAATAAGCAGATGACTGCCAAGCTTGATTGCCAAAGACACATGGGAAGCTTGCTGAAACTGGTAAAGCTAGCTGACAATGTCTACTTGGTGTCTAACCTCTAGTGCCCACCCTTGTACATGAAATTAAAATCCTAAAAGGGAAAACCCCAGGAGTGTCCAAGCCTTTAACCAAATTTTCCGCTGTCTAAAACAGCAGTATGAAGGCACCATCACCCCCACTGTGGGCATGGTATGATAGCTGTCAGTTCTTTCTCTCAGGTCTGGAGCAGGACACCAAAAGGCACTATGGGCCTAATGCTGTTTTGAACATCTTTGCTTTTTTTGGTGGATACTGATCCCTCATTTGGCAACTGAATAATGATGCCTGTGAGGACTCCATGAAGCATTCACAGTATTTGGTTCATGTCGAATTTCAGAAATTGACCTCTACACTGTTGTGGTTTATGACTTTGCCCAAGGGTGTCTGGTACCTGTGTACCTGATCAGGATGACCTAGTGAAGAATTACAAATCTATTGTTTTCTGGATGCTACAGGCCTTATAGACCCTATCAGGCCAAGGCCTGAATGACTACCTGGTCACGACTGCCTCTTACACCAGTAAATTGGCCTACAGTTTCTATGGTCACAATGCTGAAGCTTATGCTATCCCTAAGCCCCTCCATCAGCATCTGGGCTTGGCAAAGTCAAGAACCTATTCTAAGGGGCCTCCTGACAAGTTGCACAGGTGCATTCCTCTGCATGTAGATAATTTTAATAAATTGGGTAAACAGGCTTATGGCTGCAAGATTATTACTTTCTGGCTGGCAACTCAGCAGCCCTATGGCCCAAAACACATGACTGAGTCAATCACCTTCTGGGTCTGGGTCAGGATGAATGCACCCAGACCTGGAGACAAGAATCTATAATTGAATATTCTGCAAGTCAGCCTCAGTGGCTGGAACACCAATACCCTGACCCTGCTGTTCAGGAAAAATCTGTATGCTTACAGAGTTGTATTTTCCCACATGAGGCAAAAAAAATGGTTCAATATCATCTGTGATTTGCTGGAGCTAATCCTGGAATAGATACTGGCCCAGGTCTGGGTTTCAGCTACCCCATACTCCTCAAGACTCAGATATCTCTAAGCTTAGGAACAAAAACCATCATGGATGATGGGGCCAGCAAGCTTTCTTTGTTACCATGTCTCTCCATATTACTTCTTTGAAAGACCTAAAAGGTCTTAAAGGTGAAGGACCACGCTGTACACCTAAGGCTCCAGGTCAGCTTAAAAGGCTGACTTTTCTGTCCTTTTCATGGAGTTTGAGGAAGGTTTTCCACAGAGAGCAAGCCTGAGATTCCCAAGGCCATGAGGGTAAAACAGAAGGTCCAGACCCACCTGAAATTAAACTTCAGTAGTGACAGTGACTTGAAAGACCTAGTTGAGGCATGGTTTGCAGAGGGGCTCAAAAAAATGGGACACTGCTTCCTGGGGCTGAGTCTAAGCCCAGGCTACGTAAGACCCAAGCTGAAGTCAGATGCCATGGCTATCCCAGGTTGTGCTCCTGGGAACTCTGGCTTCAGTGGCAGGAGCCAGAGAGGCAAGATAATGGTGTCAGGACATTGTTAGGAACTTAACCCTTAAATTATGAGGAACATCCTTAACAACAACAACAACAAAAAAAAAAAAAAAAAAAAAAAACCAACAACTGACTGACAACCAGATAAGAATGAGTTTTGAAATCTTCAGGGGCTCTAATGGAGAAGGCTTAACATCAGAGAGTAAGACACAACCTTACACATAAAGGAACGTGGGGAATTTAGACAAGATTCTAGCAAAGAACTTCCTTCCTTGTGCCCAGATAAAGAGAGGGACAAAAATCTCCATCTTCAGCTCTGACACCACTTAACCACTGTGTCTTCACTGTGGATTTCATCTATGACTTACTGAGTGTTGCCTCCTGCAGAGTAAGCCACTGTACTCCTAGGAGATTCTACACTAATCTGTGCCCTTTTCTGACCTTGTTTCAGAGCCACAAGAATCTATGCCACTGCCTGCCTCTTCACGGCATTTGTCTTTACCTCCTGTTACCACCAGCTTCTCACCCACCTCCACAGGGAACTAAGCAAAGGATGAAATCCCTGAGGATCACTCAAAATAGTAGACCAGCTGCAGGGCTGACCCTCCAGGAGAGGCCTGAAGATGTACCCATGTTTTATACCTAGTGCCTCTTTTTTCTTCAGGATATTAAGTTTTGGACATTTGCCCCAGCTTCAAAAGTATATCTTCTAGGAGTGCCTGGCTCTGATCCTCAGTGGGGTTACTATGTATATGATGACCCTGGCCACCCTCCAGCCTGAAAATGTAGTAAACACCCTCCTGATAACCTGGCTAAAGAAAAGAAAAAATTTTCCTGATCACTGTGCAGATTCCTACTGCCTAGAACAAATTTTCTCTTAGTTGTGCTCTGAAATTTTTGAATGTGTTTACTTTTAGCTAACTGATAGAGTATAGTAGGTATGTTTTTCATGTTAAAAATGATTAAAAATGATAAGGATTGAAATGGAATTAGGCTAAAATTGTTTTTTCTAAATAAGTATAGAAGATGTTTAGAAAGTTGTAAAGGTATATAAAAGGATATGAAAGTATTAAACTTAAAAAGAAAAAAATCTCAGTTCTGGTTACAGTTATTTTTTGCTTATTTTAGGAGGAATTGATTTGAACTTCACTGTTTTATACACATTGAGAATCCTTTTTTCTGTCATTCAGGGCTTTAGGTCATGGTGTCTGCTGGTGCACCAATTAATATGAGAGCATGTCTCAGTCTTTCGGGCTTTTGTGACCTAATAGAGGTCATTTGTGGTGCTGGTTGGTATACTGACTGGTGTGAGGGCATGTATCTGCCTTTCAGGGGCTTTTGTAACATAATGTAAGTTTCCTATTGGACTGGTTTATGTATCAGTTGGTGTGAGAAAAAATTCTAAGGCTAATAGTTACTCTCTTTTTTTAAACTTGCTTCAAATTTTGTTTGGTTTTTTTTGTTTGTTTCACAAAAAAGACACCACATTATCTTTGAAAAATTGTATGGTCGTATTACTAGAAGGCATAAAGAATGGAGATATAATTTTAGTGGATAATTCAAAAAATAAAGATTTATCTTTATGTTTTATATTTTTCTCTTTATCTTTTTATGTTTCTAATTATGCATTCTATTCTCTTGTCAAAATTTGTCACTTCTATAATACAAAGATTACAACATATTTAGTTGTGCTGTTCTTTGGACATCGCTCACACTAGAAACAGCTAACTGACCCAGACTTTGAAAGATTCTTTTTTCTTGCATAAAGTCTTTTCTTCATTCTTGACCCCCTTTTTTATTCTCTGAAATTAAGCATAGATAGAACTTCACTCCCAGCCAGCAGAAAGTAGCTACAGAAGAATAAAAGCTTCATCCAGTCACTCTTGTAAGATTAGAAGGGTCCAAAAATATTAAATAGAGAAGTTGATACTGGCATGCTGTCAGGATAAAAAGGAAGAAGCCATAGAAAGAAGTTGTTCAAGGAGTTCCCTGATGGTGTAGCGGCTTAAGGCTTGGGCACTGGCGCTGTCAGCACTGCGGCCTGGGTTCGATTCCCAGTCAGGGAGCTATCCAAATACCAAAAAGCAAAAAAAAAAAAAAAAAAAAATGTTATCAAACCTTACTCTTAAGCATTTTGCTAAACACACACACACACACACACACACACACACACACACACACAAGCAAAGTCATGTGGCCTGAGCTAAAAGGAAGAATTTCCAAACAGCTACATGATAACTGGTTTATGCAGAGTGTATAACTTTCAATACATATTTAGAAAAGCATGTAGAAAAGTGTTTCACTTAAATGTTGACTTTTCTATAATACTTTTAGCCTACCAGCACACTATATTCAACTAACTTTTTATTCATTGTGTGAAACTTTTCAGCCATTGGTAAAGAATGAATTGTAAGTCATATCTGTTTTTCTCAACATTCTGTTTAGAGTAGTGTAACTGCTACAAATTAAAAAAAAAAACAAACTTGCAGTAATGGATCTGACTAGGATTGAATAAACAGGCTTCATAAGGTATTTTAACAATTAATTTTGAGTGAAACATGAGATAAAGGACTGAAAAAATTCTTATTTGTAATTCAAAATTAAAGCTGATAGACTCAATTACCCAATATTTAAAAGGTGACTTGATAAAACTAAGCCCAGTGAGGTTTCATTGAATGAAATTTTAATCATTAGCAATGAGTTTGATGACTGCTTTTGGAGGTAGCACAAATTCACGAAAGCAAGGGGTAAAGTGTTCCCACAGGCTTAAAGTCAAATGTAAAGAAAAAGAGTTTGGCTAACAGTTTTCATGACAGTGTATAATGAATAAATAGAAAACAGCCTTATTTAGTAATGAATGAGCCAAGTTTCTGTTCGCGGATGTTCTCAATACCCAAAATCCAAACACCTAGTGCTTCAGCATTAAGCCCAGTGTTTCATTCACCAAATGAAATTTGTTCTTGTGTAATGTGATTCACATTTTAAATTATGTTTAAAATTGATATGAAGATATTTTTTGAAACACTACCAACACACTGTCACATGAATTCAGGACAAGATTTTAGTTCTTGTTTTTATTTTTGTTTCAATTTAAGCCAGGCATAAAAATCAGTGGCTTCCACCAGTCAGATGGGAAAAAAATAATTGAGCATGTTAGCACCAAAGCCTGTTCCCTAGGCTGACACCACCTGCACACACAGAAACAAAAAAGCAACTGCCAGGACGTTATTCTCACACATACAACACATACTGAAATACATAGAATCACACACCCAACAGACACTGATGCATGGATAAGCACAAACATACAGATGCCCACATGCAGAAGACACAATGGCATATTTATTTGTTCACTAGTGTACAGGTACCCAGACATCAGTAAACAGCAAAATTTTAAAACTCACTTGCAAATAATGATAGTTTTACTTCTTTTCCTATTTAGATGCCTTTTATTTGTTTTTCTTCTCTTATTGCTATGGTTAGGACTTCCAGTACTATGTTTAATAGTAGTGGTGATGAAGGAATCTTTGTCTTGTTCCTAATCTTAAAGAAAATTTTTTTAACTTTTCTCCATTGAGTAGGATGTTAACTGTGGGTTTATTATATATAGCATTTATTATATTCACATATGTTCCTTCTATTCCTACTTTGTGGTGTGTTTTCATCAGAAAGAGCTGTGGTGTGTTTTCATCAGAATTTTTTCAAATGCTTGTTCTGCATCTATTGAAATGACCATATAATTTTAATTTTTCATTTTGTTTATGTGGTATATTACATTAATTGATTTACATATATTAAAACAACCTTAACTCCCAGGAATGAATCCCACCAGATCATGGTGTATAATTTTTTTACTGTATTGCTGAATTTGATTTGCTAATATTTTGTTGATAATTTTTGCATCTGTGTTCTTTAAAAATATTGACCTATAGATTTTCTTTTGTTTTTGTTGATGTTGTGTGTGTGTGTGTGTGTGTGTGTGTGTTTGTAGTGTCTTTATCTGGTTTTAGAATCAGTGAAATGGTGATCTGATGAAATGAGTTTAGAAGGCTGCCTTCTTCCTGGATGTTTTGAAATAGTTTGAGAAGTATAGGTGTTAATTCTTATTTGAATGTTCAGTAAAATTTACCTGTGAAGCCATCTGGTCCAGGACTTTTGATTGTTGGGAGCTTGTTGATTACTGATTCAATTTCATTGTTGGTATAATAATTGGCCTATTTAGACTTCCTGTTCCTTCTTGATTTAACCTTGAAAGTTGTATGTTTCTGAGAATCTACCCATTTTTCCAAATGGCTGAATTTGTTGGAATACAGTTGTTCATAGTATTTTCCTTATAATTTCTTGTATTTCTGTGGTGTCGTCACTTTTCCTCTTTCATTTATGATCTTATTTATTTGGGTCTTCTCTCTATTTTTTTCAGGAGTCTGGTTAACGTTTTGTTAATTTTGTTTATCTTTTCAAAGAACCAGCTCCTGGCTTCATTGATCTTTTCTATTGTCTTCTTAGTCTCAGGTTCATTTATTTCCACTCTGATTTTAATTATTTTCTTTTTTGAACTGATTTTAGGCTTTGTTTGCTGTTCTATGTAATTTTGCTGGCCAATGTCACCCCCAAAACTTAATAAAACAAGTTAAAAAAAGCAAAATTTAAAAAAATAATATTTAATGAATACATGATGACTATCAATAAAAAAGAAGTTTCACTGGAAATCATTCTTGTGGTAATAGGCAAAGAAAAGTATGTTAGTAACACTTCATTCAAGTGTCACTGAAAGGAAATGTCCACATGCTAACAATCAGGAAATTGCCAAATATTTGTTCCTTTGATGCCACATATAAAAATCTGATTAGTCCTGTGCCTCAGTGAGGTAATTACCAAAATAATTTCCCAGGGTTTTTGAAGTCAGTAATCTAAAACAGCATCTCACAATGTTAAAATTTTCTATAAACATTTTTAGTTAAGAGGTGTTTTTTCCTCAAATTTAAGAGGGGCTAGCTTAAAAATAAAACCAAAAACCATTACCTTTTCATGTCAACTGAAGTGTACCCAAATAATGTGATAAACCATTTACCATGTAAAATCAGTTTGTTCTTATTAAATTTAGAAATATAATCATCTTCTCAAAATACCACATATAATATTTTTATGCAGAAGGAATTATTATTCATGGCAAAACCATGATCCTACTTCCTAGAAGTTATAGCCTATGAAGCATATATTATAAATTTAAATTTTACAATTCATTTATTTAATTTTGCTATTTTTTTGACCCCGCAGTGAAGTTGCATCTCATAAGATGGTCTTTCCATATATGTTCTGCTGATTCTTTTAAAATAAATAGAAATTTTGATAAATCGCTTTCATAGAACAAAACCAAAAGGCACAGACATCACTCTAAGATAAACCCCATATGCTTTATTCTGTATAGTATTTGGTTGTCTATGAAAAAAATCTATACCTAACAGAACTTCATAACTGCTTATTGAATGAGGAAAACCTTTTAAAATATGAATAATAAAAACATGTACTTGAAAAAATAAAAATAAATAAAACTCATGTGAAGACACTCGTGAAAATACACACTCACCTGCATACCAGACGAAGTCCTTGCCTGCATGCCCAAAAGAGCCAAACATGTGTTGTCTACTTGATCAGCACTTCTGAGACCTTAGTATTTCTCTTGCATAAATCACCTCTCTCTTGAAAATAAAAGTAACTTGACTTCAAGCCAACACTTTGAATAGATGCCTAGTATTTCCTAAGAAGAGAAGTTTCTCAGGCACTGCATTCCCAGAGGTCATCCCAGTAACTGATTTTGAAGTCATTTCCAGTTGGCCCATCACCACTGGACCTTTACAATTTATTGGCTACTAAAGTAGTTAGGCTTATGCTGCCTCTGGCACTGAAAACCTGTTCTCCATGCCCACCCCTTGCGGATCCCACTGTCACTTTTCCATCCCTGCAGAAAGAAAGAAAGGCCCTTTTAAATCTATGGGAATTCCCTCTGAGGTGCCCTGACAAATCTTCAGGTTTCCAGATGGTGCACTTGACACCCAACTCATTCTAAATATCTCGGACCTTATGGACCTTACCCTATTTATTTCATTATAGGCTTTTCTTATTCTCTGCCTTTACACTCTGTGTCAAGATAGTTACAAGGACTTAAAGGTCTCCCCCAGCCAAAGGTGCCCACTTTAGCAACAGATGCAACTGAAGTTTGTCAACTTGGCCCCAAACAGGAAATTGTCTTGAGTGACATGAAGCATGGAAAGAAGTGGTGGGGTACATGGGGCGGGAGCCACATGACCCAGTGAGCCAATGTGAGGTCATCGCATACCTACCTGGTAGGCAGTAGATACAGCAGGAGCTGTGGCAGAAGTAAAAGCAGCTGCATGGGACAAAGCAAATGGCGCCCACTTCAACAGTTGATCCTGGAATTCAGGGCCCGCACTAGCAGCCTGAGCATAATTACCTCATGCACTGCTTATCCCACAACTGGAGGTAGCATGAGGTGTTAGCAACAGCAACACTGCAGTATGGGGGAAGGAGAAAGCGAGGCATAGGGGGAAGGCAGAAAGCACAAAAAGAAGCTAGCTGGAGAAAGAAGAGAGTGCTAAGAGAAAAGGGGCAGTTCACACTGCAGTTATTCTTTTTTTCTGCTGCCTGAAGCTGCAGTTTTGGAGGTGAAAACTAGGTGGTAGGATGTGCTCACTGTGCTCAATGGTGCAAGGAGCAAAAAAAGGACACCAAGGATTATAATGGGTGTCTTCTGTCTTTGAGGAACATGTACCATTTATTATTGACATCTGTTTTCAAAATGTAAACTGTTCAGAGACACTAGAAAACTCTGAGATCTTCTCCATTTTCCTCCTGTTACTGTGTACCGCACTCACCCTGAGTAGGGCTATGGTAGGCCTAATGGAGCTGCTGACAGACAGAATGTGCATGCTTTCTGACTACAAACATCTTGAAGCTTGAAGAGTGTAATAAAAATTGAGAACAAATCTTTGTGACAATGAAGACAGAGTACTGTAGAAAGAAACCAGAGCCTTATTGTGGGTCCAAAATACCTTCAGGGTGACATGTGTGCCATGACTAAAGGGAAAGTGGAGCTAGCCCTGCATAAATCTTGGAACAGTGCGCTGAAGTGGAGAAGCTCAAAGTGGCAGAAGCTTGTAGACAGATAAATATTTGGTCAGAGAAGAGGTTGGGGAAAAGCCAGGGTTGCTGAAGAGAGCAGAGAATAAAGAAAAACGGGGTTAGACTAAGGCCTGCAAGAATATGTTGGTTGTTTGCTGGGTGGTAACTGCCCCCTAACATAGATTTTATAGAAAAAAAATGGAGTTATCTTAAAGTTTCTATGACCAGACTCTTGGCTCAACAAAGCTGGGAACCCTTTCCTCATGCTCTCCTGGAAGGATGGGCCATGTTGTCAACTGAGGCTCTCCTTGGGTGGGGTCTGCCTGTGAGGGCATTCATATAGAATTTGCAAGATTTCATTTGGATGAAATTCTTAATTTTTGTGACTGTAGGCTAAACTCTTAGGTGGGTTCTTTGCTTTGAAGCCTCATATGGCAGCTCACAATATGTGACCTTTCTTCTCCAGAATACAGGATCAAAGATAGATAGATAGATATATCTATATATCTATATACACACACACACACACACACACACACGCACACACACACACACACACACACACACACACATATATATATATATATATATATATATATATATAGAGAGAGAGAGAGAGAGAGAGAGAGAGAGAGAGAGAGAGAGAGAGAGGCTAACAGAGAGACAGACAGAAACACAAATAGAGAGAGACAGAGAGACAAAGGAAGACAAAAAAAGACAGAGACTAAGCGAGCTGGCAGTCATTAACTTTTTTATATCTGAGTCTTAACAATTACATCCCATTATTTTGTCATATTCTGTTTTTTATAACCCATTCACACTCCAGAAGTAGCGGTCTTTTAAAAATGTATGTCATGGAGGCAGGCATGCTGGCAGCTATTGTGAGGTTACCCACCATATCATTTGAGATGAGACACTTGGCCCTGAAACTAAACATAAAAGGAGTCCCTGAAATGTTCTATGCCAGAGGGGACAATATCAGTATGTCTGTTCATTTTAACCCTTTATGGGGCAGCGAGTGTTTTTGCATGCTAGAGGAGACACAACTTGTGGGCGCTGTGTTTTTTGCTTGAATCTGCACTCTTATAATTGTATTATTGTTATATCTACACCCTAAATAAAGTGGTCACAAACTAGGTTTTTCAGGCACTACAGGTATATAGGTCAAATGACGGCCTGTAAAGGAAGTGCTAGTACAACACACACTGTGCAGATGTAGAGAATGGGAAGGCCCTGAGAGCACATGTTTGTCCAAGGTTACACCCTTGGTGAAAAAAAAATGCCAGGTCTAAACACAATTCTGAGTCTTAAAAGCCAGAGCACCAGCTCCACCCATGTCCTACTAAAGCTGTGGTTTAGGCTTTGTTTGTACAATTCTGTATAGACTTGGTGTGAGGGGAAGTGTGTAAAATCACCAACACAGAGAAGCCTTGGAGAGATTTTGTCTGAGGAGAAAGCACAGGTACTGGATGCCAGTCTGTTACTTCACTTTTTGATCACAGAGTTAACAAAACTTGGAATCACATTCTGGTAGAACACCTGCCCAGCTCACTTGGCAGGAGACACTTTACATTGCAAAATATTTATTTGTTATGTACCTAACTCTCAAACAGTGTCCTCAAGAAGCCTGTACTTAGAACTCCCTCCTTGCTTCAGCTATTGGGTCAGGTTTCACCCCAAATGCCTGTGGCCATTTTTCTGGAGCAAACCAAGGTAACACCGAAAGACCCAAGATAGTCCAGTTTACGCTACCTCCGTGATTCCATTTTGTAGACCATGTCTTCTTTGTGTGTGTATGTGTGTGTTTGCATGTGTGTGTGTGTGTGTGTGTGTGTGTGTGTGTGTGTAAGAATGTTCACATTGAGAGAACACACCCCAAAAAAGAAATGACTAAAAAGTGCTCAGCAGCTTCATTTTCACACTGTAGGTCTAGAGTAATTGGGTAAAATTGAGGTGGGATTAAATTCATTCCTAATGTACTTTTAATGAATAAAATTTATATATAGAAATGAGTATTTTAATGTAAGAAACATGACTTTGAAACTGAGGTTTCAACAGGGTTCTAGCACTAGATAACTGCAATATTTCTTATATTAAATGTGACTCAAACTGTAACACTAATGTACTTAGTTAGGTCCCTTATAAAACATGCTATCAGATTTTCTTAAACATTCTGTTAGAAAGGCAGTTATATGGTCTTAGTTGAGAAAATAATTTTCCAAACAGCTACTAAATTGAAACTAAATTCCACAGAGGGTGTGGGATTTTCAACACATATTTAAAAACATGTGTAAGAAAATATTTCACTTAAATATTGTTATGACATTTCCAAAATGTTTAGAGCCTACTAACATTATATTCAGCTTAGTGTTTATTCATTGTGTGAAAATTTTCCACTATTGATAAAGTATGAATCAAAAGTCATAGCTGTTTTTTAAGCATTCTAAAAAACTACATGCAAATTCTGTTGAAAGTAGTATTGTTTTAGTAACCAAACTGTTACAAAATGAGTAAAACCTGCAGTAATGTGTCTGACTAGGCTTAAATTAACAGGTTTTGGAAAGCATTTTTGCAACTGATTTTTAAGTGCAGTGTATAATAACAAATTAGAACACCTACCCATTTGCAATTAAAAAGTAAAACTAAGTGCCTTAGATGTTACCGACACTCATTATCTAAAAGGTGATTTGCAAAAAATGCAACCCAGTGAGATTTTATTGAATAGAATTCACACCATGAGTAATGTGTCCTGACGGTTTAACAAGAGACCAAAAATTCTGGATAACTAAAATTAAAATTTTCCTAGAAGCTTGCAGTTCAACATAAATAAAAAATGTTTGCTTAACATCTTTTATGACACTACAAAGAGTGAATGAAACACATCCTCTTTTATGTGTGAGAAAACTTCCTATCCTCTGGTGTTCTCTTATCTATTATCAAAGAAGGTACTGTTACAGACTTCAGCCTAGTGTTTTCTTTTTTCACTGAATGCAATTTGTACTTTTTGTAATTCACATTCTACATTGAGTCTATGAATTTCTACTAATATATTTCAGAAATGCTGCCTGCACAATGGCACACAAATTCAGGACAAGATTATTTCATTTAAACCAGGAATAAAAATGAGTGGTTCCTAGTTAATTAGGTGAAAATGTATAATCAAACACTTTAGCACTAATGCCTGTCTTTAGGGCTGGCACCACCTGCACACAAAGAAACAAAACAACTGACTGCCTACACATGCCCCATTCTCACATACCACATTTACTAAAATAAACTTACTCAACAGACACTGACACACAAAAAAGAAGAAACCTACAGATACACACTTGCAGAAGACATAATGGCACATTTATGTTTACACTGGTATGCAGGTACCCATGCACGAGTACAGTCACATTTTGAAATTCATGTGTACCCACACATGGAAATATACACACACCTTAAGGCCAGACCAAGACCTGTGCCTGCAGGCTTAAAACAACCACACATGGGATGATTTGATCAGCACTTCTGAGACCCTATATTTCCTACATAAATCACCCCTCATCTCCCAATGAAAATAATTTGCTTTCTAGCTAACATTTTTAGTAGATGCCCAGTCTTTCTTAAGCCTAGAAATTCCTCAGTGTGGGCACTACTTTTCCAAGTATCACTTAGGTAACTTACATTTGAGCCATTTTATTTTTATTGGCTTGTAAGGTGGGAAGGACTAGGCTGCTCCTTGCACTGGAGGCCTGTCCTTAGCCTCTTATAAGTTTCTTGCCCTTAGAGGTGTGAAACAGTGTTTCCCAAATCTTTGTGAATACCCTCTGAGATGCTCTGACCAATCCTTAGGGCTCCAGGTGGTGCATTCATCACCCAGGTCTTCCTAAGCATTTCTGGACTTTCTAAACCTAGCACTGCTCACTTTGTCATAGGCTATTTCTACCCTTGCATCCACACTCTGCATTCTGAGAGCCAGCAGAGCTTTGAGATTCCCTTTTGCTGGGGGTGTCTAGTGAACCTAAGGTCATCCCATGAATGACTGACCTGGACTAATGTGGCCAAATTGTTCCTGAGCATGGCATGCAGAGATTGTTAAGGTTGGGCAACACTCTGCATGAAAAGAGAAGTTGGGTCACATATATTGGGGCCTGTTTGACTCAGTTCATGGATTTGGGGTTTTCATGCACATACGTGGAAGGTGACAGCAACAATAGAAGCATCTGCAGCAGTAGCAATAGAAATACATGGCACAGTCAATGACAATTGGTGCCAGCAGGTGGATGCTTGGCAGTTGGGACCCAAAAGTCACAACAACTACTTTGAATGTTTCCTAAGTGCCACTCAGCCCACACCCAGAAATAGCTGGAGCTGCCCATGACTGCAGCAGTACAAAGCAGGGAGATTAAAAGGCAAGGCGTGCATGAAAAAAAAAGTGCAAAGAGGAACAAGCTGAAGATAGAAGCTAGGATAGAAAGGGTGGGGCACAGATGGCTGACTCTGCAGTGACCCATCATTTTTAATGCTTGGGGAACCAATGTAAAAACTGACCACCATATTTCGGGATGTGCCCACTGTGCTAAATGTCACAAAAAGCAGAGTAGACACAACAGCAATTATTCTGGATATCCTAAGCCTCTGCAGAAAATGCACCATTTATTATTAGCGTTCATTTTCACATTGTGAGATACTAAGAGGCAAAAGAGGGATCTGAGACCTTCTCATCATCCTTTCAGCTACTGTGCAAACCGCACACACCTTGAGAAGGACTGTGATAGGCCTTGGGAGGTTTCGAATCAAATCCAATTTTTATTTTTGGTTCAACATCTTAAAGCTTGGAGAAGGATATAGGCAAAACAAGAGCAAATCCATTTGAGATAAATGAGCAAGGTTTGCACTGAGGACCAGAGCCAAAAGACCTCAAGGGTAACATTTGTGCTGTTACCAGAGGTAAGTTGAGCCAGTTCTACATAAGTCTGGGAACAGTGTGCCAGAGTGGGAAAACACAAAAAGACAGATTCAAAGACACAATATAATTTGGCCAGAGAGAAAGTAAGTATGAAGTTAGAGTGGCTGAAGAGAGATAAAAAAGAAGGACAGGAACAAACCTGAGCCTACAAGCATGTGTTGGTTGTCTGCTGGGTAGCAGCAGTCTCCTAAAAGTGTTCACAAAAAAAATCTTGGACCATCTTAAAGTCTTTGTGACTATACAGAATGCTTGGTAGAATGGAGAGCCTCTGCTTCAAGGTCTTCCAAGGGGCTGGGCTGCAGTGTCAAATGAGGACTGCCTGGGGCAAGGGCTGTTTGTGAGATCATGCAGGCAAGATTCAGTTTGAATGAATATCTCAGTTTTGTGTTTTTGTTTGTTTGTTTGTTCATTTGTTTGTTTCTTCATGTTTTGTCTTTTCGCTACAATTCTGTCAGGTCTGTTGTTGTTTTTGCATTGGGACCTTTTAAGGCAGCTAACATTATATTAATTTGCCTCTTCATAACATAGAATTAGAGAAACTGAAAGAGACACAGACAGAGAGACAATGAAGCAAACAGAGAGAAAGAGACATGCATACACAGAGACAGAGACCAAAAAAAAGAGAAAAAGATAGAAAGACACACAAAGAATCAGAGAAAGAAACAGAGACACAGAAAATGACAGAGCTGGCAGTCATAAACTTTTCATATCTTAATCTTAAAACGACACTCCATCATATTAGCCTACTCTGTTTCTTAGAACCCAGTTATAGTATCTGTTCAGCCTTGAGGAAAGGGGCTCTTACAAAGATGTGTGTGGTGGAGGTGGGCATGCTGGCAGCCACTGGAGGCCTGCCCACCACGTAGGCCAAGATGAGGCATTAGCCCTGAAACTAAAACTAAATAAAGCCCCTAAAATGTTCTCTGACAGAAAAATTGATGTACAATTTTGGTTTATTTTAACCCTTCTGGGATACAGGCAAGAGAACCAGTGGGAGTTCCTTGATTCCAGAGCAGCACCAGTGTGTTGCACTGTGTTCTGTGCTTTGTCCACTGCTCTTTTTGTTGTCCCATTGTTACATTTGGGTCTGAGGTAACTTGACCTCAGCCAAGGTGTCCCAGGCAGTAAAGGTGAATGTACGTCTAATGATTGCCTGTGAATGAAATGCTACAACCTCCACTGTGCAGGTGGGTAGGCTGAGAAGATCCTGATTAAGATATGCTTATTTAGGGTCAAATATCAGTGACAAGGAGGCTTCAGATTTAAATTTATCTCTGAGTTATCAAAGCCCATGTTATGTCTGCATCTTGGCCTCTCTGAGACTGTGGGTGGGCTCTGTTAGTATAACACTGTATGGAATTGGCATGGGGTAAAGGGTTTACTTTCACCAACTCAAAGAGGCCTTGAAAAGGTCTTCTCTAAGGTGGAAGCCAAGGTATATACCTCAGGCAGTGACCTCAATTCTGTATCATAGACCCCCAACAGAACTTGGAATCCTGGTTTTCAGGAAGCTACATTCTAAAACAGTTTCTTCCCAGCTCACTTGGTTAGAGAGACATTTGATATTATAAAATGTTTACTTCCTGCATTCTCAAGTTCCCAGACAGTGGCCTTAAAAGTGCCCATACCCAGACCCTTTTCCTTTGCTTTAGGCATTGTGTCAGGTTTCACCCCAGATGCCTCTGAATATTTTCTTGGAGAAAACCAAAGTTAACAACGAGAGGTACAGGGAAGTCCTATTCAGGCCAGAGCACCACTGTAATCTTGTACTGGCATCTTACAATGTGTGTCTATGTGTGAGTACGTGTGTGTGAGTAAAAACGGGCTTTATATTTGGAAGATATGTCTTTAGCAACAGTTTGATGAAAAGGACTCAGAGGCTTTTAAGGTTGGACATGTTAACACTGCAGGTCAAGGCTAAGTGGGTAGAATGTGGGTGAAATTAGAACTTACTTTCAGTGTGCTTTCAATGCATAAAATTCACACATATATAAAAATGAGTAATATGATGTTTTTACCAAATAGCAAGTGAGTTTCATAGCTTTGCCCATTAGGCTGATTCCAAATGCAGAGGTTTGGTGGAAGAAAAACAAACTAACAAGAATTCTTTATTTAAAGCTACTAAAGCTTGGAAGAATGGCAAGCACTGCCTCAGATCTTGCTTGTTACTTCTAAAATACACAAAGATAAATAACTCTGGCACCTTTTGCCAGGGCAGACCAGTCCTAGGCTGTGCCTGAGCTCCCACCTCTTTTTAAAGGAAGATATCATTATTTAAAGAAATAGACAGCTGCAGCACAATTCTCCAGGTGGAGAATTGGAAAGCCATCTCTGCTTATCTTTCTTTTTGCACTGTTTATTTTTTAACATAAGTGGCTACAACACAATTCTCCAGGTAGATCTCAGAGGTAGCCTAAAAGGATGTTGCCCTTGCCCTTTGTTCCTTTACCATTCTTGAGAGAACACAGGCCGCTGCAGCATCATCTCCCAGGCTGATTCTAACAGCGTTAAAAAATGGGAACTGTCTCTCTTTGCCAGGTGAGCAATTCCAGTCCTGGACCTGCATGTACCATTTGCCCATCTGCTTATCTCTTTAGGCTAGCCAGGCATCAGAGCCTGATACCAGAGCCACTCTGCTGCACCTAGCATGCAATCCTTGTCATTTCCCAAAAGCCTAAAAAAAGCTTAGTCCCACCTTCCTTTTGTTTAAATATTTCTGCTCATAATTTTATTGGTTTTGGAAGCATCCAACTTTCTAGATAAACTCTGTCTAAGTCTAGTAGATCTTCACCCTCCCCTGTCACCATGATTCAGAGGGGAATAGGAGGATCTTCTCTATCAATCACATTCTTCCCCATCAGCCCATGGCATGTACTTTTCTCATTTGTAAACTGTTTTCCTGGGAAACTTATTTTTATAAGTAGCACAAGATGATGATGAGACACCAAGTGCAGATTTCAGGGCTTAGGAAGAGGTATGTGCTCACCCCCTCCTTTTTTCCTGCTTCCCTTTAACAATTTCCCCCTTTAACACTTCTGGATCAATGTAATTTTACAGGAAAATGAGAGATAATCTAATTCTTCTATAGCTACTTCCTGCTGTACCATGGCATAGTTCTATTTATTCCCAAGTCCAGAGAACAAACAAAAGGTGTCAGAAATGAAGGGAAACCTTTATTCAAAGTAACAGAGTCTTAAAAAGTTCAAGTCAGGTGGCTGTTCTTGGTGTATTATGTCCAAAGAATGATACCACTGGACAGGAAGGCATCCTTGTATTCTAGAGGTGATAAATTTGGAAAGAAGTTAGAAGGCATGATCAGAACCAGACAAAAGAAAGAAAAATATAAAGCACAAAGGAAACTTTTCATCATTCAAATTGTCCATCAAAATTGCATCTTTATGCCCTATATCTTCTATTACTAAAAACACAAAATTTATTTTTTCTAAAAATGTCAATTTTTATCTCTTAGAAACAATAATTTTATTTTGAAATAGAAACAGAACAAAATCTAAAACAAAGACAGAGTTTCATAAAGGGGGGACTAGCACTGACCTTTGAACCTTATCTCACACAAACTGGTATACAAACTGGTTTCACAGGCAACTTTACTAGGTCTCAGAAGCCCAAATGGCAGAGACACACTCTTATAGCAGCCAGTATAAGACACAACAGGCACCATAGACAAGTTCTACTAAGTCAAAGAGGCCCAAACAACAGAAGTATGCTTCTACACCAGTCAGTATGCCAACCATAACCATAAATGACTTCTACTAGGTTACAGAAGCTCAAACAACAAAGGCATACTCTTACACCAGATGGTATAACAACTGGCACCACAATGACCTTTATTAGGTCTCAGAAGTCCAAATGGCACAGGCACACTCTTAAACCAGTCAGTATACCAACCAGCACAACAAACAACTTCATTTAGGTAACAAAAGCCTAGAAGAGGTTGTTTGTTGTCATGCATGTTTGGTGCTCTGACACCAGCCTGCATGACAGCTGGCACCACAGATGACCTCTACTAAATCATGACAAGCTCCAAATGACAGACAAATGCTCTTATATTAGCCAATACACCAACTGGCACCATGGCCTGAAGTCACAACCTACAAAACAGCAGCACTTAAGCCAAGTCCCCATAAGATCAAGAACAAAACAAGCAAAAAGAAACTGGAATCAAGCACTTAAGTTTCAAGTTTAAAACTATCACAATCTTCTACATATCTTAAAATTGTTCATATTTTTTTCTCAAGCCCTCTATAACTTTCCCAGTTCCTCTTAGTTTGTCTCTTCTCACTAATCTAGAAGTAGCAACCTTAGACTGTTTTTTTTTTATCCTTGTCTTTTTTAACAATGGAAAGGACCATACCCTAACTCTATCAGGCAGCTAATGGTTCTTAGTTTTGCTAACACATTAAAACTCTTTCAGGGCTGAACTCAGAAGCTCATTCTGAGCAGTGGGGAACTGAACAAAGACAGGGGATTATCTTTTTCCAGCTGGGTCAACAAGATGTTGTTGCCCATTGTTTCAGGTTGGAAGGTGGCCATGTAGACACACACACACACACACACACACACACACACACACACACACACACACAGAGAGAGAGAGAAAGAGAGAGAGAGAGAGAGAGAGAGAGAGAGAGAGAGAGAGAGGGAGGGAGGGAGGGAGAGAGTCACAGCGCTGGGGGTTATAGCTAAGTAAATCTATATATTTTCCTTTTCTGGCTGGGAAAAATGACCAGACCCTGAAGTCCTAAAGAATAAAAGGTGCTTGATGTAAACCAAAATGACATTTTCAAGCCTCTCCTGGATGGTCAACCCCTGGAGCTGTTCTTTTGTTTCTATTGATTCTTGGTAATTCTGTGCCTTGCTTAGTTTCCTGTGGAGCTAGGTGAGCAGCCAGTGGTGACAGGTGATAGAGACAAACTCAGTGATGAGGCAACAGCATAGGGATTTGGGTGGCCCAAGAAAAAGGCCAGAAAGTGATAGGATTGAGTTTAGATTCTACTTGGAGTGCAGTTGCTGACTCCATGGAAAGCAACAATCAGTGAGTGATAGATGAAATCCAGGTTAAAGACATCAATGTCAACAGGGGCTGAGTTGTTAGAATACTAGAACTACCTGGAGCAGCCACTGTATCAGTCTTCAAGCTGGGACCCTTCTTAACCTAGCTACAGACATGACCCCAGGAAGCAGTTTTTTGTCTCCTTGGCCTCTATAAAAGCCTCACCTCAACTGTGCCTTCCAACTCACTGACATCGCTGAAGTTCAACTTCAGGTAAGTCTGGACTCTTTGTTGTACCCTGGGGACTTTGGTAATCCAAGTTTGCTTGTATGAACTCTTTGTTGTACCCTAGAGTTGTTGTACCCCTTGGGACTCTCAGGTGTTTGCTCTTTGTGAAGAAAAACTCTTCAAACTTGGTGAAAGAGACACAAAAGTAGGCCTTCTTAAGGTGACCTCTATCCTTAGGTGTATATGTTTTTTATTTATCTTTAAGACCTTTTAGAGAGGTACAAAATTTAGAGGGCTTTGAGCCTTGTAAGGTAGCTTGAGCCCAGGTATGGCTAGTGTCTTCTTTAGGTTCAGCTCCATGGAGCAAGTCCTAGATGACATTAAACTGTTTCTGCCCTATGTCAGCGCTTAGTGATTTGTAAGCCTGCTGCTTTTTTCTGAGCAGGAGGGCCAGGGTCTCAAGATCACAGCCATTCAGGCTGTCTTGCAGAAGCTTAAGCTGTAATTCATTGTCTTCAACTCTGGCTGCATCCATCTTTACCTTGACCAAAAATGTGACTGGCTCAGCCATGTGTTTGGGGCCACAGGGCTGCAGGGTTGCCAATCACAAAATCACTATTTTTCAGTCCTGGGCCTATTTACCTAATTTCTCCAAACTCTATATGCCCCATGTGCAATTTCTCAGGAGGCATCTCATGATAGGTGCCTGGCTTTGTTAAGCCCAGGTTCTAATAGAGGGGCTCAGAAATGTCTCAGGCCTCAGCATAGAGCACGTGACTACAGGAATTATAGGCCAAGATACTGGTGAAAGAGGCAGTCATCCCCAGATAGTCAGTGATAAATCTGAAGAGTTCTGTAGGGCCTTCAGCATCCAGACAAAAATAGATTGTAATTCTTCACTAAATGGTCCGGGTCAGCCAAATCAGGTACCTGACAGCCTTGAGCAAAGTCATTAACCACCACAGGGTAGTGGAAAAGTCTCTGAAATTGCCCCTGAACCAAACACTGTTGCTGCTTGGAGAAGTCCCCACAGACACCACCTTGCCACTACCAAATGATGTAACAGTACCCACCAAGAAAAGTGAAGAGGTCTAAAATAGCATTAGGTCCATAATATCTTTTGATGTCTTGCTCCAGGCCTGAAAGGCATAATGGGGAACTGTCACACAATGCCCCCAATGGAGGTGATGGTGCTTCATACAGCTGTTTTAGTTAGCTGATGCTTTGATCAAAAGCTTAGCCACTGCCTGAGGTCTTCCCCCTGCCCCTGAAATTGTTGTTCCTGACACATATGTATGTACTAGAAGTTAAACACCAAATAGTTAGCTCTACTAGCTCCAGCAGTGTTGCTACGTGCCTTCCACAACTCAGCTTGGCAGTCAACTGCTGGTTGCACACCCTTAGGATGGCATCACACACTTGACATCTGTCAACATCAAATTGGCTGCTGAAAGGACCAGCTGAGAATTTTATTAAGAACACCTTCAAGTCTAATACTGTTAACCATTTGCTATTTTCAGGTACCGTTGTCTAGAGTATAGAGGTTGGGCACTATAAGATGACTATCCTAAACTGGGTCATCTATGGCTCTAAGATCCTGTACAAATAAAACCAACTCAGTAAGTCTGAAGAATAAGACAGAGTGTATATGTACCACAGCTTCTTTATCCAGTCATCTGTCGCAGGGCACTTTGGTTATTTCCATGTTTTGGCCACTGTGAACAGCGCTGCGATGAACATTGGGGTACATAAGTCTTTGCAGACAAAGGTTTTCAAGTTCTTTGGGTAGATCCCCAGAAGGGGGATTGCTGGGTCAAATGGTAGCTCCATTCCCAATTTTCTGAGGAACCTCCACACTGCCTTCCACAGTGGTTGTACCAATTTGCACTCCCACCAGCAGTGTACCAGAGTTCCTTTTTCTCCACATCCTCTCCAGCACTTGTTATT
>PVJL010008902.1:0-62281 GCA_004026885.1 Lyroderma lyra
GCCCCTGTGGGTGGGCCACACAGCTCTCCACAGACCCTGGTGACAAGCCCCTACAATTCACGCCCGAGGCGTGGTCCTCTCGGGCTTTCTCTCCATTCCTTCCTCCCTTGAAAAGTAGATTCTGTTCTTTCCACTCAAGGACTGGAAACGAGCAGGAACACCAGCCACCTGGGCAGGAGAGGGCCCTGGAATCGAGCCAGCTCATTGTTCAGAGAGCCTGAGACGGGGCCCAAGAAGTCACATAAATTCAAGGTAAGAAAGGGAGAAGGGCCCGTGACAGCAGGGGACAAGCCACGTCAGATCTTAGACCGAAGGGGAGAGTGTCAGGGCAGAGACGGGAGGAGGGGGGTGTGACTCTCCTGTGGCCGGCTCTGAGACACGGCCGGGTGTGCGTGGCCTATCAGGAAGGGGATTTATCTGAGAAGCAGTAGTAGGGGAGCGGGGGGCTGAGACGAGGAGAGGAAGGGAAGAACACAGGGTGTGTTAATAAGGCGTTTACCACTTGGGGCAATTGTGGCTCCAATGCACCAGGGAACTCCAGAAAACAATGTGCAACATCCCAGGGGGCTAGGGAGCGGGGGTACCCCTTCACGTGAATCATTGGGAACTGCCCCCATGTGACCGAAGCCCCAGCATTTCAGCTCTGCCCTGTTCAGGCTAAGCAAGCGCCTCTTGCAGCCAGAGGAAGCCCAAAGGCAGGCAGTCTCAGGTGCTCACAGAAGAAAAGCCCTGGTTGGGCATGGCCAGGACATGGCCAGGCAGACGACAAGACCAGAGCCAGGGAAAACAGTAACTGGAAGGGAAGGAGCGTAGGGTGGAGTGCAAGTCCTCGAGTGATAAAGGAGACAGGGGACTGTGAGCCTGCAGGTGCCGCCTGGCCACTGACCACACGGCACAGGGACAGGCGGGCCTGGGAGTTTCAAGGGTCAGGGCTGGGCTAATGGAGAAGCAGCCCCCGTGGGCAAGTCACTCAGGCCCTTTGCCCCTCGTGGACTGGTTCCAAGATCTCTTCCCCGTCCCAGAGGGGAGCGGGCCAATCAACAGGAGGATCACACCCCGGAGGTAGAAGGCTACCTGAAGGTCCTCGGTCCCCTTGTCACCCTCTACTCCTGCCCCTCACTCTGCTCTGCGGGGTCCCCATGCACTTGATTCCTCAGCCAGGGTAGGGCGATTTTACCCGGATGGTATCTCCTCTCTTTCAGTACAAACCTAACACCTGACCCTGTGACAGTAACCCCAAAACTGTCACTTTGCAAATAATTGTGGCCTGGGCGAGCAGTACAGAAGTGAACATGAGGCTCCGACGTGGACATCTGTCACTTCCCAGACTTTAGAACAGAAGTGCTATTCCAATAGTCTCACTCCTGTCCTCCTCAACCTTAGACTGAGCGGCAAATACACTCTCTTTGATTTGTAGACTGAAACTTTTAAAGAGCCACCCCGCCCTTCGTTGCATTTATTTTTCCTTTGTCTTGGGGCAGACATCAGGGGCCCAAAATGGGAATTGGGCACCTCGGTCAAATGGCTCAAAATGCCAGAGTTACCAGGGGGAACAGCATGTCACCAATCATCTTTCCTGCTAATCCGAAAGTCAAATAAGCCCATAGAGGGCTTTTTTTCCCCTAGAATTTCAAGCTCCCCAAGGACTAATTTCTCTGAAAGCTGCATTAAACTAATAGCACCATAAAAGGCCCATTGTAAGATATAATTGGTTTGCAGGGCTTTTCTATAAAAATAATAAAAAGACTGCCAAAGGCAGTTTCCAAAGGTCAATTATCTTTGTGTTGCTTGAACTGACTGGAGGTCAGTCCCGTCAGTCCCAGAATTCCATTTTATAGGGACACTCATCAAAACGGGGCCTGCCCTACCCACCTGACCCCATCAGCTGTCAGAGAAGTCGCAGGTCCCACCTTATACTGATCTCCACGAGGGTGCTCTGAGTTCCCTTCTGCTTGGCAAACTTCTGCTTCCAGCTCTGCATCCCCTGGCCCATTACCATGCTGAAAGCAGAGCTGGAAGCCAAGCAGAATGAAAGGGGAAAAACTACACCCAGAACCTAAGAAAGAAGAGATGACGCTCAGTGACCAGGCAGGCGTGCCCCCAGCCGTGTGCTTAGGGACAAGACGAGACAGGGTCGGGGGGGGGGGGGCGGAAATGGGTAAAGTGGGCCAATATATGGCGATGGATGGAAACTAGACTTTCGGTGGCGAGCAAGCTATAATGTATACAGATATTGTTATAACATTGTATAATCTGAATCTTATATAATGCTAATAACAAAGGTGACCATGATAAAAATTAATTTATGAAAAGAAAAGTTGGCTAACATTCCTGGGAATGTTAACTCAATGGTGAGAAAATGTTCTCACCTCTCTCTCTCTCTCCTTCATTCTCATTCTCTCTCCCTCTCTTCCTCTCTCCCTCCCTCCTTCTATCCCTCAGCCTTGTTCCCTTTCTGTCTCTGCACTGCTGACTCCTGCTCTCAGTCTAGCTCTCTGCCATGTGACAGGCAAGAAAGGCTAAGGCGCCCTTGTGGCCCATTTCCCCCGCTGAGCTACCTCGGTACAGAGAGACTTTTTCACCTGGTGTTCATACCTCACTTCCAGGGAAAACCTCTGGTTAGCCCTGTCTGGGTCACGTGCCCACCCCTGGACCAATCACTGCATCCAGTGGGTTGTGAAAATATGATTTACTCAGACTGGGCCCTGAGCTCACACTTGTGGCTAGGAGGTCTGGGGAGAGAGGACACACAGCGTATTTGACAATTAACCAGATCACATCCAGTAGGGGCAGAGGAGGTTCCCCCAAGGACAGGATGCTGGCAGACAAAATCCTGCCCATCCAAAGAAAGCTAGCCAACTTCCAAATGCCTTCTGCTTGTTAACTTAAGGTGTTTTCATTCCAAACGATTCCATTAAGCTGTCCACCCCTCCTTCCATCTAGCCAGCCAGCCGGCCAGACATTTATCAGGCAAAAGTATTGGTTGGTCTCCTTCTTGCCCTTGCTCAAAATAAAATCTGAAGAACCATGACTCTTACAGGCCCCCAAGTTTCTAACAGAATGAATTATTCTCAAGCCCTAGCGTCTGCAAGTCTCAATAAGGATGCACTAAAAAGTACGTAAGTGGTGTGTGTGGCACCTTTCCCCGGCGTTGTTGTACATCATGTTTTCTGATCTTTCTGCAATGAAAATGTATTGCGTGTATATTTTAAGAAGGAAAAAAGAATGCTAAAAGCCCCCCAATCTCATTATTCTGATTCTACATGCACCAAGTCAGCCTTCTGAGACATAAACTGGTTTCGCAAGTCCAATTTGCTACTAAAGGAAGAACAGGCTGACCGGCCCCAACACCCAGTAGCAGCATCTTTCTGTAAGAATGATGCTCAGCCATGCTAGTGTATCAGGTCTTTTCTGAGTCTCAGACGTGGAAATCTCCCAATGACCAGGTGCTGATTACCCCTATGTACCTTTCTCAGCAACACCCCACCTATGTCTGCCTGCACACACATGCATGTCCACAGGCACCACACACGTGATAGGCTCAGGTGCCATGTTTTCTGCATCGACAACATATTAAGCTGCAGGCAATGGAAAGAGATGCCAAGTGAGAAAAACTCAAATGACAAAGGATAATAGAAGGTAGAGTTAACAGTGAAAGTCTAAAATCCATTTAACTTAGAGTCCCTCTACCACGAGAAGTGGCCACTGAGCGGTGGGGTTTGCATGAGCTTGGCCATTGCTGGCTTACATCCAACCTCTTCAGAGGAAATTTCCTGAAGTGACAGGCACACATAATTCTAACGTGTAACACCAAGCATCAGCAGGGAAAGAGCCCTTGTGGTTATAAATCCCTCAAGGAAATGCTAAAAATGTCTCTGCCTAGAAAACAGCATGACACGCCAATGTCCCAGAAAGACAAACATACACTTAAGTTGCTACCTACTTTAAGAAAGAAGTGGTGGTGACAAAGTCACCCTGGTTACTTTGCTGAGTCCTTCCTATTAATGTCTGGGAAGTTACGGGGCCCCAGGGCCGCTTTCTAGGATAGCTGCTGGCCAAACTGCATTTATTCCTTCTAATGCTCAGACCAGGGAAAGTACAAATCTTTCTTTAGAGGTTTATAGAAGACTGGCTTATTAAGGGTATGGCTTTTCTGTGTCGTTCCTTACAATAACAAGAGGATTTGGAAACACATTTGGGTTTATGAAGTATAAATCCTGTTTAAATCTATACAAGTTAAGAAGACATGTGATGGTTCTTTGGAGCACCTGTGTCAGGCTGTGCTGAGCAGTGTTCTTTGTTGCTGGAGATATTGATAAATCTCCAGGTCTTCGACAAGGGGAGTCGAGAATAGGAAACTCATTTCAAATCATATCTCAGGTAGGCGTCTGAGCCAAGATAACAGGAAAGTCATTAATTTCTTTTTCTATTAAGCCACCAAGCACAAGTGGAATAGTGCTCTCCTTTTCTTGTTTCGATCTGAAATCTGTTAAGCACAAGAGCCAAGACTCCTGTTCTAAATTTTCAGAGAACTACACAAAATTGTTCTTTTGCTTTCTCCTTAACAAAAACAACAAGGTGCCAACAAAGCTGTCACTTAGCATGGTAATTAATATAGGGAAATATAATTAGCTGCTACAAGCATGTCTTTCTCATCTCAAATATTACTGACGCCAAGCAGATTAATGTCTATACTGCCTTTAGGATAATAAGCCCACCTGATGGATAAGACCCTTCACCTTCTTGATCTGGTAACATGATGTCCCAAATTAATTTCTGAAAGATTCTTCCAAGACCTCTTCACAGATGAAAAAAGTCACAAAGGCAAAATGCTTCCACAGGCCAATCTTCCCATCTGTGAACATAAATAGCCTTATAACGAACCACTTAACTTTCTCTAACAACATAAATATGGGTGACACCATCAAGGTAGCCAAAAGTTGACCCTGACACTCAGGGCAAAGCTGGAACAATCTCTGATAGTCACAACTAGACAGCTAGTGCTCAAGTATTTCACCATCTAAACCAAACAGCATGCTGCCATCAATCATCATAAGACCCCATTAAAGAGTAAACAGGACCAAGCATAGATAATGGGTTCAAGAAGATTTTCTGGAAAAGAAAGAAGAGATAATGAGATGTGAGCTGAAGGATGTGAAATCAAGGGAGATTGTTGTTGGTTTCTAGTGGGCTGTGCAAGGAAGTAAGCCTATACATTAATGAGAATAGTCCTATAGAGTAGGACAGACTGAATGCAGGAGAGAGGTGAGAAAACTTGCTGAAACCACAAGTTCTCAAGAAACGGAGGAGATGGGATCCAGAGCACAATAAGTGGACACACTTCTCACCAATTAATGGGAGGGAAGTGAAGATAGGCAAAACTCCAACCAGATTTCTAGACTTGTTGCTGGGGAGATTATGACTTCCTCATTTAAGTATGAAGCAAGGCATGAGTTACAAGTCAGAGGGGGTGAGAAGGGTAGTAAAAAGACTACAGTGGGAACACCCCCACACTAGGAGGCTTGACAGTCACTTACAGCTCCAGAGCAGGAGGGTCAAGGGAGCTGCAAGTGTTTGCAAGGAAACAACACTAATTGTGGGTCATGCAACCTAAGCCATGTAAGGAGGAAAAGGAAGAAAAGAGATAAACAGTGACAAAGGAGTAGAGTCTAAGTTTTGAAATGCTCAGTGATGCCGGAAACCTGTTACATTGCTGATTCTAGAGCATATCATCCGGAAGAATTAGAAGAAGAATATTTAAAATCTAGATTTCAGGACTGGTGAAATAATTGGAGGACAACTTGAGGTGGAAGGGAAAACAAGCTGTCAGAAGTGAGGAACTCCCGGAACTGCGAGCCCAGGGCATTGCATGAGTCATTCATACAGTTGCTGACATCACCAGAAGCAATGAGAGGAGCAGTCAGCATGAAGACACGCACAGTGAGCCAGGAGCTCAGGCCTGTGGGGCATGAGGAACATGCCTCGGAGGTGGGTATGGAAATGAATGAAATTCAAAGGGTTGGTGGGTGATCGGAAAGGGTGGCACAACTTCAAACAAAGATATTTGGAAAGAGAAAAGAGCAGAAATTAAAGTAGGAATGCAGAGCAAGGTGGACACCTACTCCATATGCTCAACCTGAAGAGCACAGAGCATGGGACATTTCAGAAGGAAAAGGGCTCCCCTCAAGAGGGCTACAAGGGACTGAGCCAAGTCTCCATTCGGCCAAGAAGGCAACTTTCATTCAAAAAGATGCAGCAAGTTTGCTGATCTGAGGTCAGAGTTCAGAGGGCACAAGGAAGGAGAGAAGGAACAGGGACTGGGTCAGTTGGAACAAATGAGAGTGAGGTAGCCGAGAGCTTGTGCCTGTGTCCGAGGAGGAGGGAAATCTCAGTGTCACGATAAGAAGCATGACAGGATTGGTCAGAGGTGCATCAGTGCAGGTCTCGCCCCTGAAAATCAAGCCCCCTGACCTGGGAAGGCCACTTCCTCTCTCCGAGAGAGGCCGTGTGGGTCTGAAGAGCAGATCCTCTCAAGGAGGAGCCCTTCTCAAACCCACATGGGCATCAGAACCCCCAGTGTTCACATCGCTCCTGGGCTAATGAAATCACAGTCCTGCAGGAAGCACCCAGACCCGAGCGTTTTTCCAAGTTCCCCAAGGAGTTCTCGTGTGCAACTGGGTTCGAGAACGTGTGTTTCTCTCCCCAAGATTCTGGGGGTGTGGCCCGGCCATTAGGGTCCTTAAAAACCTCTGTGATGGTGGCTACCATTGTTATTGTTACACATACTGTGTTTCTTTGTGTCATCACAATGGGAAGGAGGAAAACGACTTGTCTTTGTGTAAATAGAACAGAACAGTGTTCTTTTGAAACTGGAGGAAAGCATTCCTGGCATTTTCTCAAATTAACAAAGACTAACCACTTACATGAAAGAGATGGAATTGGCACAATATACTTTAATAGCCATTCAATCTTCTAATACCTATTTAAAGAGCATAATAGAAGGCCTCACAATCCAGGGAAGGTTCTTGAGCACATCCATTCAGACAGCAGTTAAGCAGTTTCTCATGATGCTTATTATCCATTCACCTGACCACCTAGAATAATATTTTAAAACTTTCCAGGCTATTATTAGGAGCAAGGAGATGATTTTCAGATAATAATAATTAGAGCTGACAGTTATTGGGCACTTACTATGCAGATAATCACATGTGGTCTCCCCGCAATCCTCCTAACAATTCCATGAGGTGGGTGCGGTCATTGTGTCCACTTTACAAATGAGGATCCAAAGGCTGGAGACTTGCCTGAGATCAAGCACCTGTGATAAAAAGAGTATGGAGTCAAATTTAGAAGTCCATCCAGCCCCCGAGCCCGCGTGCTCTTACCCGCTAGGCCATCCTGTCTACTTAGAAGATTCATGAGACACGAAGGAGTTGTGTGCAGAGATGGAGGAATTAGCCTTAGAGAAAAGCAGAGGCAGGCTCTCTTGTTTGACAGCACATAAAAGAGAGGGCAGCTGGGGTAAAGGATGTACAGGAATTTGGAAGGGACAAGGACAAAAACTCAAAAATGCTACATTTTACATGGACACCTATACATTTCCTAAAGTACTTAGCACAATAAATTATATACAGTATAAACTCAAAGCATACTGCTGAATTAATATTCGTTCAATTGTCGTTGTATCATTAAATGAGAAATCTTAATGGAAATAGTTGATAGACCAAAGACTCAGGTTGTAGAAGCTTTTTGTTCATTTTTTCAGTTCTCATAGTTATTACAGCTATATTGTTTAAACTAACAGCTTAGAAAATATAAATATTAGGGAAAAACAAAGAGAGAAGGAAGGGAGGAAGGAAGGAAGGAAGGAAACATTCTTCCTACGAGTAATGAGCCAATGAAGAAGAAATGATAGAATAAGAAAAATCACCATTTGGTAAAATATAATTACTGCTAATTCAGGAAAGAATCATCAATGGTGCTAAAACTAGAGTGTAAACTGAGGAGAGAATTTCCTCAATTCATATAGTCTCAAATTATTTACTTACTAGATATTTATTCGTTCTAGTGAGTGAAAGAATAAATTTACAGTGGAGAAGCATGAAAGATACCACCATAAGCAAACTATTAAACTTAACGTGGTAAGTAATGGGACTCACCATCTGCCTCCTGATATAATGCATTGAGAAGAACTCAGCATCACTTCCGTGATATTCTTGCCGAAAGTGTGTGACCTAAATGTAACCATAAAAAAAATTAAACAAAACTGAATTAAATCTGAAAAATAACCTTCAACACCATGAAATACAATAACTCAAGATCTCTTCCAGATTAAAGGGGTCTAAAGAGATATGACAATTGAAAAATACATATCTGAAATAAAAAATTTACTGACTGGGGTTTAATCACAGCATAAACACTGCACAAGGAAATATTGGGAAAATATTAACATAGCAATAGAAACTATCCAAAGTGAATCACAAAAAGACAAGACGACTGAAAATAAATAGAGGAATCAAACCCTTACAAGCTACTATCAAACTGCCTAACATAAAAGTAAAAGTTGCCCAGAAAGAGAGAGTGCACACACAAAAAAATTTTTTGAAGAAATAATGGCTAAATTCTTTCCAAATTTTATAAAAACTATAAGCCTACAGAAGCAAGAATCTCAAGGACTCTCAAACAGAATAAAAACCATGCCAAAACACATCATCATCAAACTCTAAAAATCCATTTCAAAGGACAAATTTTGTAAAGCAAAAAACACATTACATTCAGGGAAACAAAGATAAGAATACTACAGACTTGTAATCAGAAATATGACAAACCAGAAAATAATATAACAACAAACAAAGAAAAGGTTGGTGAAAGGGGATAAACTTTCAGTTATAAGATGAGTAAGGTCTAGGGATTTAATGTATAACATGGTGACTAGAGTTGATAATACTGTATTGCATAAAATTTGCTGAGAGTAAAACTGAAGTATTCTCACCCCCTTCAAAAAAGGCAAATATGTGAGCTGTTAATTATCTCAATGGAAGGAATCCTTTGTGGCTTATAAAACAAGTCAATAAATTTGGAATGATTCAAAGCATACAGGACATATTCTCTGATGACAATAGAATTAAATTAAAAAGCAGTAACAGATATCTGGAGAAGGCTATAAATGTTTGGAAATTTAAAAACATGATTCTAAACAATCCATGAGTAAAAGAAATAGTCATGAAAGGGAGTAGAAAGTAGTTAGACTGAATAAATGAAACACAACATATTAAAATGTGTAAGATGCATTGACAGCAGAGCTTTGGGGGGAAATGCAAGAGCCATCTAGAAAGTATCCAGCTATGTATTAATAATATGAAAAATAGAGGCATTTATGGCTAGATTTCTTCTGGACAGCCCTCATGTATAGCTTTAAAGGCTACATTTTTTTTTAAGGAAAGGGCTAAAATCATTTACCTTAGGAAGCTATAAGAAAAAGAGAAAATTTAATCCAAATAAGTAGAAAAAAGAAAAGACTAAATATTAGGGTAGAAATCCATGGGGAAAAAATGACAATAGGGAAACATTAATGAAACAAAGAGATGGTTCTTTGAAAATATCAATAGAATTTTATTGATAAAATCCTAGCTGGACTTTCATGAAGAAACAAGGAGAGAACATCTGTTCAGATCCTAGCAATGCTAAGTGTAGTAAAAGAATATTTTGATCAAATTTATATCAATAAATTCAACAACTTATATGAAATACACAAATTCCTTGGCAGACTCAAATTATCAAAAACAACAAAAGGTGACATGGAAACTGAATAGCCCTAAATCTATTTAAAACATTCCCATAAGAAAAAAATTATAATTTCAGGTGACTTTACTGTCATATTATATCAAGTATTTAAGGATGAAATAAGACCAGTTCTATGCAAAGTACTTCAGGAAATAATGGAGAGGAAGCATTTCCCAATTCAGTTTATGAGGCCAGCAAAGCCTTGACACCAAATCCAGAGAAAGACATTATAAGAAAAGTACAGACCAGTAATCCTCACGAACATAGTTGTAAAAGTTCTTAACAAAATATTGGTAAATCTAACTCAACAATATATAATAATGATAACATGGTGTGACCAAGTGGGGTTTACCCATAGATTGCAAAGTTGGTTTAATATGTAAAAATCAAAGTATTTCACCATGTCCACAAAATAAAGAGAAAAAAACATGATTATATCAACACATGCAGAAAAGGCATTGATAAAATTCCATGTTTGTATATGATGAAAAATGTTAGCAAATAATAAATAGAAGGGGGCTTCCTCATTTTAATAAAAGGCACCTGTGAATATCCTATGGCTAAATTCATACTTCATGGTGAAAGACTCAAACTTTCTTTTTTTTTTCATTTTTATTGTTAGACTTATTGGGATGACATCTGTTAGCAAGGATTACATAGGTTTCAGGCATACAATTCTACAGTGCATTGTCAACTTGTTGTATAGTAAGTTCACCACCCAATGTGACTTCTCTTTCCATCACCTTGTATTTAGTTTCCCCACCTCCTCTCCCACCCCCTCCCCTTTCTCCCCTCCCTGACCCACTCGTCTCCAAATAAACATTAAATTATTGTGTCCATGGGTTATTTGTTTGTTTGTTCATTTCTTTTTTTCTTTGATTTCAGTTTTATATTCCGCATATGAGTGAAGTCATACAGTTCCTTGTTTTTTCTGTCTGGCTTATTTCACTAAGCATGATGATCTCCAGGTCCACCCATTTTGTTGCAAATGGCAATATTTCATCTTTTCTTACAGCTGAGTAATATTCCATTGTGTATATGTACTACAGCTTCTTTATCCAGTCATCTGTCGCAGGGCACTTTGGTTGTTTCCATGTTTTGGCCACTGTGAACAGCGCTGCAATGAACATTGGGGTACTTAAGTCTTTGCGGACAAAGGTTTCAGGTTTTTTGGGTAGATCCCCAGAAGGGGGATTGCTGGGTCAAATGGTAGCTCCATTCCCAATTTTCTGAGGAAACTCCACACTGCCTTCCACAGTGGTTGTACCAGTTTGCACTCCCACCAGCAGTGTGCAAGGGTTCCTTTTTCTCCACATCCTCTCCAGCACTTGTTATTCCTTGTCTTGTTGATAATAGCCATTCTCACAGGTGTGAGGTAGTATCTCGTTGTGGTTTTGATTTGCATTTCCCTGATAGCTAATGAGGATGAGCATTTTTTCACATGTCTGCTGGCCATTTGTATTTCTTTGTGGGAGAAGTGTCTGTTTAGTTCTTCTGCCCACTTTTTAATTGGGTTGTTTGTTTTTTGTTGTTAAGTCTTATTAGTTCTTTATATATTTTAGATATTAGACCCTTATCTGATGCGTTATTTGCAAATATTTTCTCCCATTCAGTTGGCTGTCTCTTTGCCTTGTTGATGGTTTCTTTTGTTGTGCAGAAGCTTTTTAGTTTGATATAGTCCCATTAGTTTATTTGTGGTTTTACTTCCCTTGCCTTTGAGGACAGGTTCATGAAGTCTTTCTTGAGTCCTAGCTCTATAAGCTTAGTACCAATGTTTTCTTCTATACAGTTTATTGTTGCAGGTCTGATATGAAGGTCTTTAATCCATTCTGAGTTAATTTTTGTGTATGGAGAGAGTTCACAGCTCAGTTTCATTCTTTTGCACATGTTTTTCCAGTTTTCCCAGCACTACCTACTAAAGAGGCTGTCTTTTCCCCATTGTATGTTTTTTGCTCCTTTATCGAAAACTATTTGTCCATAAATTTGTAGGTTTATTTCTGGGTTTTCAGTTCTATTCCATTGGTCTATATTTCTGTTCTTCTGCCAGTACCAAGCTGTTTTGACTACAGATGCTTTGTAATATAAATAGAAGTCAGGAAGTGTAATGCCACCAGCCTTATTCTTTTTATGTAGTATTGCTTTGGCAATTCGAGCTCTTTTATGGTTCCATATAAATCTAATAATTCTTTTATCTATTTCATGAAAGTATGATTGTGGGATTTTAATGGGTATTCCATTAAATCTGTAGATTGCTTTGGGCAGAATGGCCATTTTAACAATGTTAAGTCTTCCTATCCATGAACAGGGGATATTTTTCTACTTCTTAAAGTCTGTTCCAATTTCTTTCAAAAGTAAGACTCAAACTTTCATCCCCAAGATCAAGTAAAAAAGGCAGAGATGTTGCTCTCACCACTTCGGTTTAATACTGTATTAGAAGTCCTGGCCAGGGCAAGTATGGTGATTATAAACAAACAAAGAAATAACAGAAAACATACCAATTGGAAACAAAGAAAAACTGTCTTTGTTTAAAGAAAACATGATTATGGAATGATTCCAAAAATCATTCCAAATGATTCCAAAAATTACTTGATTATGAAATGATTCCAAAAAGTACTTCCAAAGATTAATAAACCAAATGAATTTAGCAATGTCATGGGGTACAAAATTAATATACAAAAATCAATTGTATTTGTACTTACTAATAACAAATAAAAAATAAAAATTTAAATACCATTTACAATAACATCAGAAAATGCAAAATACTTAGGCAAAAATTTAACAAAATAATAGCAATATCTGCACACTGAAAACTACAAAAGGCTGCTGAGAGAAATTTTCAAAGATCTTAGTAAGTGGGAACATACATACTATGTTCATGGATTAAAAACCTCAATATTGTTAAAATGACAATGCTCCCCAAATTAATCTATAGATTCAGTGCAATTCTAACCAAACTTCAGCAAGGTTTTTGCAAAAACTGACAAGCTGATTCTAAGCTGTATATAAATCAAAGAAGCTAAAATAAAAATAATTCTAAAAAAGAGAAAAAGTTGAGGATTTTACAACATCCAATATCAAGACTTACTATACAGCTATTGTTATCAAGAGAAAGATATAAAACTACAGAAAAGAATAGAGACTTCATAAATAGAACTACTCAAATACAGTCAATTGATTTTCTACAAGTGTGGCAAGGTAATTTAATAGGAAAATGACAGTCTTTTCAACAAAGGGTACTAAACTACTGGATATCCATATGGGACAAAAATGAATTTGTACTCTAACCTACAACCATACATAAAATTAATTCTAAATGTATCATAAATACAAACATAAAGCTCAAGCTATAATAAAACTTATAGAGAAAAACACAGATAAAAAATCATTACTGTCTTGGAGTAGGCAAAAATTATTCAGGACAAGAAAAATACAAACCACACAAGAAAAATAAGGATAAATTGGACCTTATTAAAATTTAAAATGCCTGCTCTTCAAAATATACTGCTAAGAAAATGAAAAAGTAAACCACAGACTGAGCAAAACATTTGCAATACATGTATCTGACAAAGATTTTATATGCAGAATATACAAAGAATTTTTACAACATAATAAGATTTTTTAAAATGAGCAAAAGATTTGAAGACACTTCACAAAATAAGACATAGAAATGGCCAAAAGTACATTTAAAAAAGCTTAACATTATTGGTCATCAGAAAATACAAATTTAAATCACAATGAGATATCACTATATAGCCAATAGAATAGCTTTAAAAAAATACTGGCAATACCAAATATTAACAAAGATTGGAGTAATTAGAGTTCACACACATTATTGGTAGGAATGTAAAATGGTCCAATCAGTTAGAAAAACAGGCAGTTTCTTGTCAAGTTAAATATACACTTACCCTTTGATCCAGCAAATCCACAGCTCAGTATTTACCCAAGAGAAATGAGAATATCTGTCCACATAAAGACTTGTATGTGAATCTTCATAGCAACTTTATTCTCAATAGCTAAACACTGGAAACAACCTGAATTCCCATCAGCAGATAAATCAATAAACAAATTGTAATATGTCAATATAATAGATTATTCAGCAATAAAAACAAATAAATTACTGATATACACAACCTGAATTCCTATCAGCAGATAAATCAATAAACAAATTGTAATATGTCAATACAATAGATTATTCAGCAATAAAAACAATTAAATTACTCAGTGAATCTCAGAAAACATTATACAACAGGGAAAAAAAGCCAGGCACAAAACAGTACATAGTGTATGACTCCATTTATCTGAAATGCTAAGAAAGACAAAATTAGCATGTAATGATGAAAAACAGATCCACCATTGCTTAGGCTGTATAGGGACTGGGAATACGACTGCCAAGGCACAGAAGGGCATTTTTGGGGGGTGCGAATGCAGCTACTTGGGCATATGCATTTGTCAAACCTTACCAAACTGTACACTTAAAAGATTTCTATTCTATGTAAATTATATCCCCATTATACATTATAGACATATGTTTGATTTTTGAAAACAAAACATATCTAATATATACCATACTTATTTTAAATGTCTATAAATATACATTCAAACTTATAAAACAGTAGCATTTCACAGGTGATAATCAAAATATTTAACAATTGAGAATTGGAAGCACCAACCAGTCAGAACAAATGGTGGGCATGAACAATTGGTACAGCCAACCCATGTGACTGAGACAAGTGTCAGCCCGGGAAAACAATAATTACTATTGTCATAAGTGGTGGGATTGTTAATCTCCTCTTTCTTCTTTTGTGCTTATCTGCATTTACTAAGTATCCATCCATATTTTCCATCAGGGACTTTAAAATAAGGAGGAAATCTATATTTAATTATAAAAAAGAAAAATGGTGCTCTGTTGATATCACATCCCATACTGTTATAAAATTTTAATGGGTCTCAAAACCCTAATGGAACTTTTAAATAATAGATATGAGAAATGGTATACTAAAACAGCATTGAATTAGAAGTTAAAAATGGATAATGCCATAAAAAATATTTCCCATCTACTACAAAGAAAATAGTGAGATGTATTTTTAAACTATTTTACCATTTTAATATTTTAAAATGTTCCCCCTTTACTCCTCTTCCAACTAGATCTCCACATAATTGATTATGTTTGAGAGAGAGACAATATCTTTCCTCAAATCGTCCAGGCTTTGAAATGCCATCCTGCCCTAAATTCATTGTACAGTATTTTCCAAAGGCCATCATGGGCTAGGTCAAACTTCAGAATCTGGCTGTGCAAACCAGGAAATCAAACAATAATTATCAACCCTGGATAAATTTTTACAGCAAAATTACAGCCCATGACAAGGAGGGTTGCTGCCAACTTCTCCTAGCACGACTACCTCCATCTCTATGGCTTCTCAGAGCCACAGACCTTTGCTCTGAGCAGTTTCTTCAGAGGTAAGCACAATAAAAATCTGGCTATGAGAGCAGTCACTGAGAAGCTATGATCAGCAAATAATAACCAGGGAGGCCCCTACATCATGTCTCTCTCGCTGGTACAGAGAAACTGTACCAGCTCCCCAGCAGCCCTGTCAAGAGTCAATGGCTGGTTTAACGACATGACTCTTTTCTGTTAACTTTGAAAGCCCCAGGGTAAAATGATGCCACTGTAGAGTCTCCTAATGTGCAGCTCAAATTTGTAATTTTAAAAGCAGCTCAGCCCACTGTGAGATCACAGTTATCCTTAATGATGTGCAAATCTCAGTGTTTTTAGCAGCTCATTTTTGTACTGTGGCTACAGTGGTTAACACCTGCACCTAAAAAGTTATTGCTGATAATACCCAGAGCTGTCAGGATGTGCAGTAAATGAGAGGCAACAACAGTCTCTTCCACCTTTTCTAGCCTTAATGTACTTCTGCTGCACTTGAACATAAGCATAGAGAGCCCAGAGAGCTGCTGTGTCAGCTCCCAGAGCCTGTGCGATCCTTGCTCACGAGACCTCTGTCATCAGCAGAGGCTGACCACCACGCTCCATTACATGGAGGAAAAAAAGAAGATGGCAGCTCAAGGGGGCTTTCCTTCTGGAAGCTCCGACTTCTGAAGGCGAAGCCTCTGTCCCCAGATCTCAATTACAAGAAAAACATATGGAAGCTTCCATGAGGCCGGCAATGTGGGATTTTTACAAGATATTCAACTATAAATTACATGATCAAATTCTGCTTCATCTGGACATGTGTCACCACCCTCTAAATAAGCAGCAGATCACCTTTATAGTTGATATAATAAAGCATTATGTAACAGCTTTTATTGTCTAATTTCAAAACATTAGGTATCTCTCATGCAATAATAATGATGGATACATATTAAAGGACAACTATGTGTTTGATATTGTTCTCAGCTCATATGCATTAACTCATTTAATCCTCAGAACAACTCACTGTGATGATGAGTCAAGATTTGCACCCTGCATCTGCCTCCAGAGTCTTTGCCAGACTGGGACAGATCAAGAACCACAGGCCCCACTTCCTAAGAAGTAAACCTCTTACAAAGTCGTCTAAGGACTCAGAAGGAATGGGTGTATTTCAAAATATCCCTGGACAGATGGCAAAGTCTCCAGTGTTGTATGTATATGTGCCTTAACTGCCTTCCCTTACCTGCAAAAGTCTTTTGTCTAAATAGAATATGATTGGTTCTGAGAAAAGAGATCATCAGTGATTTTCAAAAATGGAAAAGGCCCCACTGTGACTCTTTAGGTTTAAAGTGCTCTCAGCAAATTCTTTAGGGTACCTACCTCCACACTCCTGTGGTACACAAAAGGCTGATGATCACACCTCACCACAGAGCTGCCAGCTACACTGGAGGCTGATTTCCATCTGTAGTTCGTTCTCTGTGACCATTTGAGAGAAGCAGCAGAGGATAGCACTGCCCAACCCTTAGCCACTTCCACTTCCTGTGTGTGGTCTCTCTGTCCATTTGAGGGCTGTCCCTAGGCTGCCAGACCTTCCCATGGGCAGGGGGCACCAGAAGGATCCCTCCAGAGTAGCCCTGACAACATGAGGGATATAAATACCCCAGCTCCCTCACCCCTGAGAGGGACAGCTCTCAGATGTGATTACATTGCCTCCAAAGCCCTCTGTAAGATCCAGCCACAGTGTCCCAACATGGAATGTGACTGGATACTGTGCCCTAGCTTCATCTCCTTCCCTTCCCTGTCCCACTTTCCCAGTCTTACTGCATTCCCTGGGATCACGTCATAATAGATCGCTGTCAGGGCCATCATTGCCTGGGGGGTACTCCTGGTCGCGGAACCCGCAGAAAATCCCTCTAAAATCCCACTTCTCTATATAATCTGCACAGGCAGCTTGGGTCATTAGTTTCCTACTTTTTCTCAGTAGAAACCTTGGTTAACACAAATGGAATGATCCACTCGTATTGTCCTTGATCATCTCTGAGAGATTGACTCCTCAACAACTTTAAAAAAATTACAGAAGTCAAGTTATTGTGAGAGAGACGGCCATAGTGACCTTACAACGTATTACTAAACGAGCCCTCTGAACGAGGGAACTCTGAACTGAAGCCCATGTAACTGTGGCTTCAATAAACAGAAAATGCAAGGGATTCAACAGCTCAAAATGCTGGCCTGCCGCCTGGATGCCAAACGGACCCCTGCCCTAAGTAACTTCATTCTCCGAGAGTGGGGTCTAGAAAAGAGAGACCCTCAAAGGGTACCGGCCCAACTCCTCACTTGACCGGCCTGGTTCCTGGGAATCAAATCTATATCTTACACATTTCTCAACAGTAGTTTTAATCTTTAATGACCTTACCAAAGCAAAAATCAAAATCTCTACAAAGGTTCTTTTTCATTTTTTATGATGAAGTATTTATTATTATATAATAGTATGTCTCTTTGGAATAGATTTTCATACCCCAGGACTGAAAAGAAATTCCACATAGAAGTCATTCTCAAAACCATCTTTAAATACTTGAGTTTGTCCTTCTTTCTCATCTCATGCAATGACTTGTTAATGAGGAATAGTTAAAATAGATCCTTGTTAATGAGGAATAATTAAAATAGATCCTTATTAATAAGAATGCACTGCATTTCAAAAATATTTTTTAAATATAAAAACCTTCAAGTGCACCAGTGTCTGTAAAGGAGAAATTAAGATCCACAGCTTCATCACTACAGAGGGTCTAGATCTGGTGCATTTCAAATCAATCGACATGGTAGTAACAAAGGACCTGCTTGATTCAATGGGTCAGCCTAATCAAACAGATATAATTACAATCTGTTAACATCCATGTGGACCAGATAAAATGCCATCACTCTCATATGTACATGACTCCCAACAGTTCTGCATTTCTTTCCATCCTATAATCTGGGCACTGATTTTCCTAAACATCTGTGACCAAAGAGGTTTGAAACAGATTTCACCAAAATATTCCAGAGCAAATTTTCATGAGCTGTTTAACTGGACCCAGCCAGCAGCTTCAAGTTAGGACTTCATTTGAGATGACTTGTTGAGGGAAAATCCACCCCCAGTAAAACGAGGGCCGGTTGGCTTGGTTATGGAGAAGGCATTATCCATGGATCCTTGGTCCTTGTTTCTGTAAGAGAGCGGGTGAACATTAACCTCCTTAGCATCTTTTTCCTCTTCTACGTTTGGTGTTAGAGCTCTAAGTTCCTAGGGTGAATCAGCCACTGAAAACTGCTTTAATTAAAGCTTCTGGTTTTGGACAAGGTGGTCATTTAAAATCTAATTAGGTGTTCACTGATAACACATAGAATTAGGGAAAGACACAATTAAACGTATCCTCCGAATGTTGATCTAAATATGAACACAAGACCTCATCATAACACAAGCACTATGGACTTAAGACTTCTGGCTTGTAATCAATCATCTTCCTGTTTTAAACAAGTGCTGGTTTAGTTCCAAAGATCAGTCAGAAGAGTCTCTTGGCTCAGTTATAATTACTAATTCATCGTTTATCAACTTTTTTATTCCAAAGTACCAATACAAACATAAATACATGTTTTGGGGGTGCCAAAAACATGTAAACACATTTTTAGAGATTTGATTTATGTATTACTTTTCAAAGTTGAATTGAGTTATGGTAGCAATGTGTGGTATGATGTTCGCTCAAAAGATGGTGTTAATCGAATGAATGCTAGCTTCACCATGCAACAGGCAGGACAGTAAAAAAAAAAAAAAAAATGGCTAAAGCATGGTTGTTGTTCAGGGAGCACCAGACCATTTTTGAAGTGGTATTTGAAATTCGAGGATGTTGAGTTCCCTCACGTTCTCCTAACTTAACACCCCTTGATTTCTGCCTATGGGGGACCTTAAAGAATGTGGTGGTGTACCATAGAAAAACCAGCTACACTGGTCGCACTTCAAGAAGAAATTGAAATGGCACGTGCCAAGATGCAAGTGGACACTTCGGTTAACATTGCACAAGCAGTAGTTCGCCATAATCATAAGTGTCTGGACACTGATGGTAGCCACTTTGAGCACCTCTTGTAATTGCAGAAATCAAACGTGACTTGTATTCACCTTTTATCAGTATATATTAAGTATTACAATTTTAATACAGTTTTTTCCCTTTTAAAAATGTATGTGTATGTGTGTGTATATATATGTATATATGTATATGTGTGTGTATATATATATACACACACATACACATATATGTATATATATATTTGGGGGGGCACCCTCTACATATACCCCACACACAACAGTTTTTTCCCTTTTAAAAATGTATGTGTATGTGTGTGTATATATATGTATATATATTTGGGGGGGGCACCCTCTACATATACCCCAGACACAATATCTTCATCAAACTTGGACATTTATAAAAACAAGTTTTCCTGTAACTTTAGATAAGCAATAGTTATTACTAAAAATAGTTTAAGATGCAAGAAAAGCTTGGAAAGATAAATAAGAAAGTACATTTGGCAATAACAGGAATTCTACCCTAGAATCTATGCTGTATCTTTTATATAGATCTCATTTAAATATATACACAGACACACACACACACACACACACACACACACACATTCAGGTTTCCTACAAAGGTATCTTAAATTTATACAAATTACCTGTGATGTAATTAGTGGTCTTATGGAAAACATCTTTGGAATCCCTTTTTAAAAATAAAAATTAAGCAAACTACTAAGACCAAAACCAATTAGATTTGACAACAAGGCATGATTTACCTTAGGGGACTGAATCTACTTTTTGGAAAAGAATCAGACTGGTACTCCAGGCTCTAGACCAGCCTAGGGTTCCAGGGTAGAGAAGTTGGGAGCAGGTGGGTGGGGTTCAGGTAGGAACCAAAGCATGATAAAAAGGGTGTTTAAGAAAAATGAAAGAAAGCAAAAAGGTAAAAACGATAGGAGTTGCTATTTTTACAAAATGTTTACTTGGGGAGAACTTCCATAGAGATTATTCTAAATTTTCCCATTTGGAAAGAATCTGCAGAAGGTTGGCTAATCAGTCTGTCTGTCTCTTAGCAGAATTGATTTCATTATAATAATATAATATAATATAATAATAATAATAATAATAATAATAGTAATAATAATAATAATAATAATAATAAATCCTCCATAAATAGGACAAAAGCTTTAGCCTTGAGTGGATCCAGAAAGAGGATTCCGTCAAGTGCTTTGGCAACTTGTCCAGCTCCTGACTGTTGTTAGAGGCAGACAGTGCTCCCGCTCCCCCTGCCCTCTCTCTCTTTAAATAACCCCAATTTTCCCCTCTGAAGGAACTCACACTTCAGGCTTCTGGCTTGGCTTACTCGTAAGCTGACTAATGGGAATAATGTCTCCTTTATATTACCTTTTTCACATATCTACAAACCATGGTAATGACTCCCTTCAGCCTTCTTCCTGCCAGTCCAACCCGTCTCAGCACTTCTGTTCTTGCCTCGGCTTATTTTCCTTCAGTGCCCTAATGTGTTTTTTTGCACTTCTCCTATGAACTCATGTCTCTGTCTACCTCTAGTTTATGGACCCTCCAACCTCCACCTTATGGAACCACAGGTGGCACTCTAACCAGGTCAGAGTGGCTAAAAATAATGAGCATCTAAGGGCAAGAAGAGGACAGGTAAAGGCAAAGATTCTAAAGCAGCACTATCTGACAGAACTTCCCGTGGGGATGGAAAGGCTCTGCATCTGGGCTGCCCGATGCGGTGTCCACCAGCCACGTGTGGCTATTAGGCAGTGGAAATGTGACTACTGCGACTAAGGAACTGAACTTTTAATTTGATTTCATTGTAATTTATTTAAATTTCAATAGCTATAGAGGGCATCAGGCTGGATCAATAAGACCCAAGGATACAAGGCCCAACCCCGGGGCCAGCGCAGGGAAGTTCATCAGCTCTAGAAAAACATTTAATTGTGTAGCCAAGCTAGCCATTTTAACAGTGTAAATTAGAACACTGGTTTCCAAAACGAAGTTCATCAACTCTAGAAGAAGAGTGAGATGATCCACTGGGGAGTGTAAAAAAGATAATAGAGATTCTATAATATTTACACTGTATCCTTAAAAATTATTATAAAAATCTCACTTTATTAGTAATTACTCACAAAGTGACAATGTTATTTGCATGTAATTTATAAATTAAAACATAGTAAAGAACTATTCTAAAATAAAATTTTTACTTTTAAAAGCTATGGGCATATATATTGAGAGGGTTGCAAGTTCCAAAATGTTTCACCGACATAGTATGCAATCAAAAAGCCGGAAAGCCACTGAGCTGGACACCTGCCTCACATGGAGACTGGTCATGCTGACACTTTACAAGCATGACTTTGGTGTCCTAAAGGAAAACTACAGTCTTTCTACTCTAAGATTCATTTAATTCACATCACTAATATCCATGGTTCTAAAAGTTCAGGGTACATGAACATCACCGGCAGAGTGATTAAACTGCAGATTTCTGAGGCCCCTGCAGAGCCTGCTGAATCCAAATATCTGTAAATGGAGCCTGGGAACCTGCATTTTTAGTAAGTCCCACCAGTGATACTGAATTAGATAATTGCCAGACCCAAACATTAAGGTCGACTTGCCTAAATTTGCCATAATTTTTAACAGTATTTTTTGTTGTTGTTTTTGCTTTTTTTGGTTTTTTAGCAGTATTTTATTCTACCAAGTAACTGGCATCTAAATGTGGGATAGGGGAATGTTCTGATTTATAAGAAGGGTAGATATTTACTGGCAAATAAACTTGCATAGCTATTTTTAAATAGCTGTTTGCCACTAATGAGTTGTATCCAGATGCATTCAAACCCTCTTTTACCATGTCCCTGAAATGCCCATGTAGTTGAAATACCAAACTTGACTTTCAACCCATAATGTGAGCCACAATAGAATGAACTAGATGATTTGGGCAATGCCGCAGCCAAGCTAAGGTTCAAACCTACTAATTTGTTTGGGCTCACTCTCTCTCCCTGAGATCAGGCAAATGATCACAAAGTGAGGAGAACGTTTATTCCCTGACATGCAGGCATTCTGAAACCCAAAACATTAGCTTGTCATCTGCATTATCACCTCCTAGAAGAATGAGAGCTCACATCAAAACCCCACAGCAGATACTGAAGTTAGTTACTAGACACAGAGATGGTTCAGAGATAGTTTATCTAAAACACAGGTGAAAATTATTCATGGATGCTTCTAACGACAGTGGTACAGCTGTGTTATAGAAAGAACAGCTTTTCCAAGCCCAGAACCCTTGGCCAAACTGGTTTGCAATGTGAATATGCTTCAGCCAGTACAAGGCTGATTGTGAACCTCATTTGCAAACCTAGCTGTGGAGTGATTATCTCCAAACCGTGAGAAATGTGTGGGAAAATACTGTATAGTTTCCTCTCTTCCACGTTAGGCCCAGCAGTGAGCAGATAGGAATGGATCCTGCCTGTTAGGATCCAAAAAAGGAGCCTCAGTATCAGAGGAGACACTGATCTTGCTCTGCTACACCCCTAGTGAGTGAGCTGTAGAATGCCAACTGTTCACCCTGAAACTTAGTTTACCCCAGTGACAGATGCAACTCTGAAAGTCCACCAAACGCTTCCTCATCAGCAGGTAAAAGGCACAACACCGTTAGAAGAACATTTGACTGATGCTTACTTCTGGATGTGTTCTTTACGTTTCTGAGCGAGATACTTCTTCTTTAAATTTTGTAGTTCATTGGTAAGCTTCTCGATCTCATACTTATACTCTTGGCTCTGTGAGTCATACATACTCAGTTCTGAAGACAAAACCTAACACGGCAAATAAAGCAGCATGAGCAGAAAATATGCAGTGAGATAGTATCTTTTTCTGAAAAATCCTTTTAACCTGCTGCCATTTACCTCAGTGAGGCTGGAGGTACAAAACTATGCCCAGTTTAACAGTTAATCTGCAGGGGTTACCAGTTCAAGCTCAGAGTCTGGGTAAAAATCTGGCTGAGTGCTAGAGTCTGCCCCTCACAATCCAGGGACAAACTTAAATGAAACCTCAATCCCCTGCTTAGAGGGGAGAACTACCCGGCAACCCTCAACAGGCTCACGCGTGAATGGTGCAGTGAGGTTCAAAGAACACTGTGAGTAGAGACAGAAAAACTCCCAGACATACAGTATAAAACTGCCTTTAAAATATTTTTTTAAGCATCCAAGAAAGACATCGCTAAGGAGTGTGATTCATCTGAGGATTATAGTAAAAAATTATTCTGGACTCATCCTGCCACCACCACACGGAGTAGGAATTCAATTTGTGTTTTTCCTGCTAAATGCCTGTCACCTCTTTATGGTGTTCTCTGGGACTATTCACAGGGTCTCGTGTCATCCCAGCATGGGGACACTTTCCTCTAAGAGTCAAGGAGCTGTGACACGTGCGTGTGAGCGTCGAAATGCACGTGAGGGGCTGGATCAGGGCGTCCGAGTGTCTGCTTCTTCCACCGGGACATTCAGTTGATGTCACTGACCTCGGGCTGGGCAAGAAGAGTGGGAATTTGCCCGTCAGAACAGAATGTGGGAAACGTGCCAAAGCTAGGAGGATGCTCCCCACAGAAGCCCAGGGGAGACGAGGGAGGCGACTGTTCTAAGGGGCATGCAATAGCCTCGGATTTGCTTTTCCTCCTGCTCACTATTCACAAAATTTGTATGAAAGGGGGGATGTCTGTCTTTTGAGTGTTCGTCTGCTTCTGAACTCTTTCCTCTTAATTGCTGTGAAAATGATTCTGACTGTGTTCTCATGAGCTAGAGAATATGATTTTCTTGCTAGAATAAAAATCTGTCTTAATAGTTGAACACTTAGGAACAAAGACCTTGTTTCCAAACAATGAATGTGGAATCTCTTTAAAAACAGTCCAAATGATGAGGACAAACTAACCAAGAGGCTCGGTACCACCCACCTCAGCACCTCTTCCACCAATGGGCACATTTCATGCAGAGCAAGAGTCTGGATTTCCGGAAATTAAGGGTTCAAGTAACAACAAGCTCCTGCAAGCTATTGAATGCAATCCAGTGCTGAGTATGGCTGACAGTAATATAAAGACAGACACGTGCTTTTCTAGTCTCTACCCACCCCTGAGAAAATAAGCTTTTATTTATTTACTTGCTTATTTATTTATTGGTTTGGAATAGCCAACTGTTTAAAGGGATGAAAATAATCAAATGAGATTATGCCTCATGCAAAACTCAAATTACGTCTCAGAATGATCATGTGAAATGAACACTTAGAGTAGTAAGTTGAAAATTACTGTTCTAAGGAGACTTCCGTTTCATCTGCGTTCCTTAAGTAAAAGGATGCAATTTTACAATGTCCTATTCGTGAAAGGATTAGTGCTATATTAGTAGCATGGCATCTATTTTACCCCCCAGCAGAAAGGCAGTAATTACCACCCTTGGTGCGCAGGTGAGTGCCAGAACTCAGCTGGCGTGTGCTACCTCCTGTGCACGTGTGTCTGTAAGACTTCCCTGACATGCCAAGAATGCCGAAGTGTTCACTTAGGAGGCAAAGCTCCAAATATAATGGGAAGGCAGGGTTTTTTTTAGAAAACTTTAAAAAGGCATGGTGTAACAGTTAAAACATCCCATCCCCCCAGCTGAGGTTCTTATGTCACTTCGAAGAGGATTTATGCTGAGAGAGGATTCCGGCATGATTTTATTTCCCTTTTGTGGCAATTTATCTGATAGATGGTCGTGAAGCGAGGCCCTGGGCACTGGGGAGTAGCTGGTGCTTTGTGTGCATTTACTTCAGGTGGAATGAAATAGCCAAAACCTGCTTGGGCACAGTGAGCAATGGTGTTGCCATTTCCTCTGTTCTCCCCACCAACCGAGTCCTTTAAGTCATCTTGAATCACCCACAAAAACTGCATGCCCCACTTTTCCATTCCATTGCCATCATCCTCTCCCCAACCCTTTTTTCCCTTGCTCACCTCCCTCTTTGGGGAAATAGGGAACTGTGGGGTCTGTTAGTCCAGGGGCAGAGGGGCACCACTGAGGCTTGCCCCTGCTCCTAAGGCTGATCTCAGTGGAGAACGTCATTCAGGAGACCAGCTCCTTGCGCTGAGGCAGGGGACATGTCCACTGTGTTCCCCACAGTGTGGCCACCTTCAGCCAGGGGAGAACAGAGGCTGCCACTTACTTTTAGCTGCTTGGTCTTCTCCCGCAGCGTGTGGCGGTATATCTGCAGCTGCTCTGCAGCCTCGGGCCCAGGCTGCCGGGCCAGGATGTGCTTCAGTTCCACGTACAGCTTCTCCTTCTCCTGGTAGAAAGCACAACCACAAGCAGAGATAAACAGGCCGGCAAGACACGGCAAGTGCCTCGGGCAGCGTGGTCGGGGTGGTTCGGGAGCATCCTCCGGTCCGTCCGTGTGGATTAGGTCACCTGCGGATTCACTCCCCGATCGAGGGGCTAGGATGCGCCCAGCATTTTTTTTGAGGGGGGGTTCACTGGCTGGGAAGTGACCAGCATTTGGATACAAATAATCAGGTAGATGAGGAATAAGTCCCTCTCTTATGATCTTATGACCTAAACTCACGATCACATGACTGAAAGGCAAGGGCAGTGTTGGAAGATGTCGACAAAGTGATGGCCAGGGAGTGACTAACTCTAGTTGGAGGAGTTGGGGGAGATGTCACAAGAATGTCACTTGACTTGTCCCTTGAAGAATGAGTACAGAGATAAAAGAAGAGCTTTTGTGGGCCAAGGTTCAGTGACAGAGCAGGGACGTGCTAAGTCCAGTTCAGACAGAGAACCAGAGAGAAGAGATTGGGCTCACAGCTTGTGACCAGACTGTGTATGTCCCCATGGTTTGGGACCATGTCTTTCAGGCAATTGGGAGCCAAGGATGAGCCACACCTAGGTTTGTCTTCAGAGGACTGACTCCAGCAGGAAAGCCGAGCACAGAACGAGGAAACTGCTCAGGGCACCAGTACGAGCAGAGGATGAAGAACGCTGGACCTAAGGCAACCAGGATGGAAGACAGGTAGATACGGAGACATTTCTGAGGTAGAATCGGTGGGATCTGGTGAATGATCAGACAAGGAAAGGAAGGGGCAGGAGCCAAGATGATTCCAAAGTGTCTAATGTGGACACGTGGGGGCTGAAGTGTGAGGGTAACAGGTAGGGAGGACAGGAGAGAAGTCAATGTGGAGGGAAAGGGAAGGGAATGGTTTCTGCATTTTCTCCTGACAGTCCATGAGCTTGAGCCCTCATAGGTATCTAGAGGAGGAGTTGCAAATGTGGTTCCAGAGTTGAGAAGTGGGGAGTAAGTTGGAGCTAGATATGGGTCATGGCTAGAGCCATGAGAGTGGATCCACCAACCAGGGATGACTTGTGGGGTGACCCAGGACAACCAGATCTGAGGAAGAGCCAGCATACAAGGGGTAGTAGGTAAGTAAGAAAGATCCAAAGAAAGACAATAAGGGAGAACTATGGAATGCCCCCCCCCCAAAAGAAAGACATGTTTTTAAAAGGAAGGTGTGATTTGAATGGTCTATGACATCAAGTGGGGTAAAGAGAAGAAAACAGGAGAGGGCCCTTTGTGGGGAACTATTAGCACAGCGCTGCTGACCTTAGTCAGAAAGGCTGCGGTGACATTTGGGGAGCAAAAGTCACACAGGTTGAGGAATAAATCAGAAGTAGAAAGTACAGGAAGTGAATCTTTTAAGATAAATAGGACATAGGAAGAAAAGAGATCTGGAAATGGTTTGGGGAAATAGGTAAAAATCCAGGAAAACTAAGATAAGCAAATTTGTAGAACTAAAAGAAAGGACTTCCTAGGAACCCAAAGCAAATCCCAATTAGATAACTTAATTTAACCAATAAACAATATGGAACTCCCATTTGTGCCCTAAAGTTTAATTGCTTGCAACGTGTTTTTGGATCCTTGAACTAAAGATATTACATACAAGCAAAGATTTCTAAGGCATTTGAATTCTAGATTCCCATTTCTCTTAAGCTGCAATAATTTGAACAAACATTGATAAAGAGTAGTAGTATGTCTACTCATTTGTCTCTGTACATATTATTTTTCTTAAGGTAATTATATTAAAGGAAAAAATACATAACTAAAAGCCCTCTCGTTAAATAAAACATCCAGTCAAATGAAAACTAATTTTTACCTAGAGCTGAGTATTCTTAGCATTGTCATCAAAAGATTTGTTTTTGCCAAAGAACATAAAAGTCATTTTTAAAAATAGGTAAAAGAAATTCATGAACTCATCATTGTTACCATTTGTCTTAGTTTCTCCTTTTCCCCAGCCAAATTATAGAAACTTTATTATAAATAGCATGGCTCTATTTTCCAAAGACTGTATGCAACTTAAAATTAATTGGATGGAATAAGCTTCTGGAGAAACACATATCACCTACTACCCACCCTTTAAAAAAATAATTCCAGAGATGACAAAGAAACCCAAAAGCCCACACAAAAGAAGAAAACTTCAGCAAATTAAATTACGAAGTGGTGACTTTCCTGTGGCGTACAGCGCCTCCTGTCACACCTTACAATATAATCTTCCCACCGAATGGATACAGCAAGCCGTGAGCAGGATAGCACGAGGTAAGTTTATTTTCTACAGCCACTTAACGCCTTCTCTGTTGGAAAAATAACACTTCTGACAAGGCTTCAAGATTCAATTTGGAGAGGGTAATAGACAGTGGAGGAGCTCATGAAACTGTTTGGTCCCTTTCTTTTCGTTCACCTTTCTCTACCCCAGAATACAGGAAGACTTGAGAAGGAGAGGACCCCACAATGAGGAGGAGGACGCGGTCTGGTTTGGGATACAATAATGTCTTCAATGGAAAAGATCATCTTACGCTGAGAACCTTCAAACGTTTCACGGGTGTAATTCTTTTCCACTGCTCCTGGGAGGGAGGAAAAAGACACAAAAGAAAATCTGGAAGAAGCAAATACTTGTTACGTCACCTCAGAGGCAAGAACCCCGAGGTCAGCACGAATGAATGCTGTGCCCAAAGTCCCTTGACAAGTCAAAAACCTCATCATGCTTGTTAACACTCGAGAATCACTCTTCCCAAGCAACACCTCCTCTGGGCCCTGAAAACAGCTATGCCCCTGAAGGAACCTGCATCTAATTGAGCTGCAGAATTCCCAAAGGCTGCATGATAACATCAGTAGGAAGCGGAGCCAGGTTCAAAGGCAGGTCAGAGGGTCTTGGCAGGAAGAGCATGACTCAGCTGCCACCCCTCCTGACCTGCACCCTCTAGCCTTGCCCGTGTCCTCTATTAGGATGTGCAATCTTCATACAGAAAGTGAAAAAAGTTGCCACTTACTCTGTCATCTTCTGTCATGTCCTGCTTTTGTGTTTGTTTGAGACTGTAAATGGATTTATTCTAAAGGATAACTGAGTGACTGAACAGTGAGGGCCCACAAGTATGGAGAAAAGGGAAGAAAATGAGTAAATTAGCATTAAACCTGCCTCCAAAGGTTCTGAGTTAAATAACCCAGGACAAGTGATGTGTATGTGTGCACGATGGGTGGAAAGAATACCGGATGAAACTCCGGGAACTAAGACAGTGGAATTTTGAAGAGCAGAGGGAAAGGGAAGGGAAGGGTCAGGGTTGAAATGCACTGCAGGGCTCCAACGTGCATGAATTCTAGTCCATGCTTGCTTACAAGGGAAACCTGTGAAAACCAAAGTGAAGGCGGGTCAGCATTAACATTCTAGCTGTGTGTATCATACAGATTTGTATTTTGGGAGAACGTGCTAGTAATTTAGATAAATATGGAGTGTTTGATGGATTGAAGGTCTTAAGTACGATTGTTTTCCAATTTATTTCTCTCCTAACCCTCTATAAGAGCCAACCAAGCTCTTCAAACATTGTGCAATGGTGTGTATAATAACCCCATTTAGAGACAAAGCATGCAATTCTATTACAAAGAGAATCTATCTTATGCAACAGAGACTCATTTGCTGTCCAATGTATATTGTCTCCATAAGCCAGCGGTGGCATAACCGGCTGCCTTGTAATGCACATCCTGTCCTTCTTCATTAAGCCGCCTCCATTTCTTTTTAAACTGAGTCAATTAATTTATCACTGGGCTAGAAGCACCATATGTCAATGAAATTTCATAAGAAAAATCATAAATAGTTTATTATTTCCCCACCAACAAAAGATTTCATCTCAGGTTGGCATTTCTTTATTTATTCAGTTTGTTCATAACACACATCGATATTATTTTGTAGCATGATTCATTCTTTAAATTATTTTATGAACAGCTATACTGGGGAGGGAGGAGAGCCAGACCATTAACGACAAGAAACTAGCTTTCTCCTTGGCTGAACATGTCTTGCAGGCATTAACCATACCATGTCCATCCTTGAAATGATGTTCTCTTCTCAGACATCCCAGTCTCTCAGTTGGACAGACTGTCAGACATGGTTATAGATTCTTTGGTTACAAGGGTCTCTGCCAATTCATGCTAGAAAACAGCACAGTTCATTGTCAATAGTGTCTGAGTACAGTGATGAGAAATTAATTGTAGTATTAGTTTCAAATAATGCTGTCATTACATGGTGACAGTCTCTAACCCCATATTGGAAACTCAGATATAGAAGCACTCAGACTTCGGGTGTTCGTATTTTACCTGACAATAAGTTAAAAGCCTACAGTCTGAACAGTCTATGCAAATAAGAGTCAGTGCTATCCTGGGTACAATTCAGAGGAAGAAACTGAGTTGCTCACAGAACTGCTTTCCCTACTGAGCTACAATTTTACATTCAGTCTGTTTATGCTCCATCTTTTGCTTTGCACCTTCAGCTGAAGACAGAAGGTAGTTCGCGTTCAGTGTGCACCTTAGCACCTGTGCTTCAGCTCGCCTACTCAAGGCACTAACTGAGAGGAACCAACTTATTTTGCTCGAACCTGAATCCGTGTTTGTCAAAGGCCAGTGCGTTGATCCTGCTCACCTTGGATTCATCAGTTTGCCTGGGAGAGCATTGGGCATAATTGCCTCACCCCACGACCTAACTAACTCACAGGCAGCCTTGCTTCTCCTTCAGATACACGCTTACCTACACCCCCCAGGACGAAAGCCACTCATTCAGAAGTGTGGGCACCATGTGCTCCAAGGAAAGGGACCATCTTATCTTCACTTTAGCTCACCCAATGGGTGCAAGATGAAATGAAATTTTTTTAATCCCATAATGAATGCTTCTGAGAGGGGCCTACTTCACAGAATAGACAGAAAATCTCCTTTCCAAAATGTCAACAGATGCCATTTATGTTACTTCAGTATTTACTCTTCATGATTCCATTGTTTCTCTCCAATTGAATTAGGCTTTAAGGTCAGAATCACAACGGATCTTTCCATGTCTCTCTCGTACCTGATACTGTGCTCTGCTCATTCTAGGAGCTCAGTAATTTTGCTGCTTGTAATTATATTGTCAGCTAACTATTGCCCATCATATTTTAGTAGTATGCATCAACAGAGGTAAGATATATCCATGTTGACAACTTTTACTTGAATTAGACCATTGGGTAAACATCTTCTAATTAGTGGAGCTTATGTAATTCACCCTAGTGAGCTGGTGCTATAAAGTTTCATTACTTTGAGCTTAATTTTTTTCATTGTCTATATTGTATGTAACTCAGGAAATCGCTTGTTGTACAACCTTGATCTCTCAATTAAATGCTTATAGTGGTTTTCTGATAGTGTGAGTGGTTTAAAATACTTTTTTAATTCATAAGATTTGCAGATGTATTCAACTAATTGGCTCTGAAAACTACTTGTATGTACATGTGCATGCTGATACATGTAAGTATAAAAATGCAAGCATAACTCTTAAACTACAGTCCTCAACTAAATAATGTGTTGACTTTTTACAACAGCCTCCTTAAACACTGAAATTCTAATTGCACACATAAGTCTTTTCCACATGTAAGAAAATGCAATACATTTTTGCCTGTTTGCTTGGTTTCAGCCCTTTTTGCATCCTCCCACCACCATCCATAATTCGTAATAAAAAAATAAGCCAGATTTTAAATCTTAAGCAAAATTTCTTTTCTATATAAAGGCAACTCCAGAACACTGCCTAATTTATTTAGAAATGCCTGCTTTCATTAGTAGGAAAATAAATTAGAAACTCTGTAAACATATTACATTTCTATCTAGCTTTAGAAAAGGAAAAAAATAATGGCTGGTACCTTGGGACTTTCTTGTTTATTAGCTTTGTAACAAAAATGTCAGCTAAACGGAACTCTGGACCTACATTGTTTATGATGTCATGAAGTGGTAAAGCCCCCTGGGGAGCATAGGCGATGCTGAATTTGGGGAGGGAACACAATTACACAGTTGAGTTCCTTATGACAGAGAACTGCGTGGTTACACAGTGGTTCCTGCCTTCCGATGTGGGTGATGAAGTGTTTTATGAGGCATATGAGAAATATCCATGCACTAACCTTCACCATTTTTTAACAACAGGAAAAGTACTTCTGGTGCTTTCTGACACAAGCAACACAAACTTCCTTAAGATATACTTTTTGCATGAGATTTTATTTCCAAATGAAAATACACGTTTGAGAAATCTTGTATGAAGTAGATCATTGTCTAGACGAGGCTGAACCTCATCAAAACTGTTGACTTATTTCACCTGTGCACGTTACCCAGCAACTTAACATATGTGAAGAACTTGCACATATTTAATAATGATAATGCTGACTTTTCTTCAAGCCTGTAATGAAACAGGTTTAGAAAATTCAAGTCAACTAAGTTTCTATTTAGTACCAGTATTAAGCACATTGTGGTGCTAGTTTCATACAAAGCAAGACCAAAACTTCAAGAAGCTTACTTCATTGAGGAAAAACAAAGAACTCAGTCATGAAAGAAGACAGAGAGCAACGCTACATCCCCAAAGAGGCACCCAAAGCAGTGTACAATGTGTGGGTAGGTTCAATGGTATAATAGAAATTATATCCATTTGGTGGACCATAGGGAGGGAAATAGTTCAGATGGAACTTGGTGAGAGTGACAGTAGAAACAATAATTGTAGCAATGAATTTGAGAAGAACCTAACAATCAAAGGGCAAATTTAATAGATAAAGTCACTTAAAATGGGACCAATTTTCATGACATAGTAAAGAAAACAGTTTGAATGAGATATTTTCCTTGAAAAACTGATCTTATACTCATAAAAAGATGTTTATTTTGTCTTATAATTTGAAACTTTACATTTTAATTTTACTAATGTACTATTTACTGGGACAAACCATCTATTTAAATGATTGGGGGTTTTGACATAACTAACAGCATTATATTATAATACCACTAACTTTCTCCATATATCTAACTTCTGTTATACAACTTTTTCTTAAATTTTTTATTATGTAACAACCATACAAAAGAGTATATCCAGCACACATCACTATAAAGCATAATAATAAAGTGAAATAGAACTCTGTCAAATACCTAGAATCTGTGTATCCCTTCTCCATCCCATCCCTGTGCCTGCACAAATGCTGCTATCAGTGAAGGTAAGCACCACTCTGAATCCTATTATCATTGCCTAGATTTTTTCATGTAGTTTTAACATACAAGGTTGGACAATTACTTCACAAACTCATCCTAGGAAAAGTGCTACACACCTCATTGCTGAGTATCACTACGGTCACCTTCAAAGTGCTCCCCTTGGGAACCTACCCACTGATGCCAGTGCCTAGTCCACCCTTCAAAGCAATTTTGGGACTCTTTCTAGAATGGCCATCACATCAGAGTTGTCATCATGCCCAAAATATGACAATTAAGTTCGCAAACTTGCCACCATGTGCTTACATTGGCAGCACAGTACAAACAGGTAAGGTCGTATCCTTGGCAAGGGTCCCACGACAGCTCTGATGGCCATTTCAGAAAAAGAGTTCCAAAACTGCTTTGAAGGGTGGACTAGGCGCTGGCATTGATGCGTAGCTTCCTAAAAGGAGCACTTCGAAGGTGACCGTAGTGATATTCAGCATGAGGTATGCAGCACTTTTTCTAGGATGAGTTCACTAAATGAATTGTCTGACAATTATTTATCTATATATCTATTATTTAATTATGCTTTGCTTTGAGCTTTATAAAAATATATCGAAGTGTACCTAGTTTTCTTTGACTTGCTTATTTTACTTAGCATGATAATTTTAAAACTTATTGATGATGTTTGTGTGTTTCTGTTCATGTCATTCATTCTACTGGGTCAGAATTCCACAATTCACTCAGTCTTCTGTTGATGGGTATTTGGGTTGTTTCCAGGGTTTTGTCTTTATCAACAATATTTCCACGAGCATTCTTGTGCATGTTCCCTGGTTCACAAGTACCAATCTTCCCAGCAAGTAGACCTAAAAGTGAAACTGGAATTGTATCTTAAAGATATATGAGTATTCAACTTTGTAAGGTAAAACAAAATTATTTTCCAAAATGTTTCATAAAAGTCCCCACTAATCTGCATCCTTGCTGTGGCTGAGTACTGTCAGGCATTCCTAAGCAGGGGACCCACTAAGTCATACACAGACTCCTGACCCACTGAAGCTATGAGATAATGTCTATTGTTTTAAGCTGCTAAATGGGTGGTAATTTGTAACAGAGCAATAGACAACTATTAATAATACAGACATCTTAACTTTTGTCTCTCTAGAAATATTAAGATGGTATCTCAATGTGGTGATACATTTCATTTCCCTGCTTCTAAAATAAGGTTGAACATTTTTTTTTCAAGTTTACTCATCATTTGTGTTTCTTTTCTGAGAAATGCCAATTCATATACATTGTTTTCCTATTTTTCTATTGGGTTGTCTTTTTCTTATTGACTTGCAATTCTTTATGTATTCTGGACAGATAAATACATATAAAATTATGCCTGGCTTTCTTTATGACTTCTTTTGAAAAGCAAACATTCTTAATTTTAACATAGTAAGATTTATCCATAATTTCTTTCATGATTACTGCTTTTTATATTAAGTATTCAGACCAATTATTTTTAAAAGACTTCTTTTATCAGAAATATTCAAAGATTTTATTGATTTCTCCCAATTCTCCTCTTAATCCTTTGATATTTAAGACCTTCTTTTCTGAAGTACTGGCACTTATACTTGTTTAACTTTTTCTTTTTTCACCAAATGCTGATTTGTTGTATATGATGCCAGCATTTTTTAAAATAATCACTTTTGTTAAATTCATGAGATCTGGCACCTTTTGCAAAGTTCACAACTTTACTTTACAATTGCTTTATATTGTATTTGCAATCCCTGTTGGGTATGAATAACACTGGATAACCCTACTGAAAAAGGGAGACCTCTGTCGAGATGAGCGGGCGTTAGTCACATGATGCCGGGAGGCATGTCTGAGAAGCCAATAGTCATATAAATGGCAAGCTCGTTAGTGAAGGTATTTATATTGTGGCAGCATTCACTTTCCTGCACAATCTCACGTTTTGGCATAATTGGACAAAGAATACTGGAAAAGAGTAACAGAAGCAATAGCAGCAGCTCTCATTACAGAAATAGTATTATGAATGCATCAGGGACGGTACTAAGCTTAACACGTGTTATTTCAATAACTCATCACAACAAACCCGAGGATGCATTGCTTACTCACCTATTTAAGCATGCATTCTTTCAACCATTGATTCACCCAGCCAGCCAGCCATTCAACACATGCAGATGGATGCACCAGGCACTGAGCTACCCTCTGACACAATCATCAGTGTCATTGTGGTTGTTCATTGTCACCAGCTGCCATTTGTTAAGCAAGTACTATATGCCAGTTACTTTTCATAAATTATGTCCAATTGACCAAGGTCATTAGTGCTAGAGCTATGAAGCAAACCTAATTCCAAAAGACATAATCCTTTGTTTATATTGTGTGGTTCTCAAGAAATTTAGACTCTAATGAGAAAGACAAATGAGTTAACAAAATGGTGTAATAAGAGCAATTCTACACTGACACAAATGATACCACAAGAATAAGAGAAGGGACAACCCTAAAAAGAAAGATGCCTAAGATTCCACCAATAATCATCCATCATTTCCCACACTCAAGGGGTTCATCTGCAAAGGCTTTCCCCTAGATTGATCACTCTCCTCTCTCTCTCTCACACATACACACATTCTCTCTCACTCTCTCACTCTCTCCCTCCCTTCCTCCCTCCCCCTCTCTCTGATCCCTTCTTCTTGGTAATTCGTTTGGTGTGGGTGAACTAGGCTGCATGAATTCAGGGGTGCTAGAGAGAGCTAGCCTTGGGGCATGTTTTAATCAAGCATAGACTCCTCGGTCCTAAAAGTGGCTCCTTCCTCAGGCTCCGTCTTATCTGTCTAACTCAGAAGTGCTCGAGGCCTCCTATACTTTTCTCCTTAGAGCCTGGGGTCAAGAGTCAAGCCAGGCAGTGAACACCCAACTTTTTCTCACTAAGGTGCTACTGACATAGGAAACACAATGGAAATTCCAGAACCATAAATAATTAATTAAAATGAATGACCCCTTGGGGACCAATAGAATGATTCCAGCTATTCATAAAACAATAATTATAATAATAGCTAACATTTACTGAGCACATACCACAAGCTCTATAAACCATTTTATAGACATTACCCAAGCAATCCTCATACATCAACTCCCTTTCACTCAATGAGGAAACTGAGGCTTAGCAATATGAAGTAATTTGCCCCAGATCACACACCTACAAATAACAGAGCCGAAATTCTAACCCAGACCAGTGTGGCTCCAAGCCTGGACCAGCACACTCCTGGCTTCTTATAGTCCATTGCCAAACAACTTCCTCCTACCACTCTCAGCCACCAGCCAACCCAGAGGGAGGCAGGGAAAAGGAGAGAGCAGAGCAGCTCTGTAAACTGTACATCGACAATGATGGCTGCATAAAGAAAGGGCCTTACACAGCCAAGTTATTAAAATGTGCAATGGGGCCAGGGAAAGGTAGCATGGGGAAATATCACTAACTTGGAAAATCCTTTCAAACAGCGCATAGATTTGAGTAAGCCAAATTAAAATTCTTTTTTAATTTATTGGGGTGACATTGGTTAGTAAAATTACATAGGTTCCAGGTGAAGCCAAATTGAATTTTAAAACAAGGAATACTCTGATGGAACTACTCAAGTTGAAATAAGTCCAAGTAATGCGGACATGGTGATTAAATGCCGAAAAGTAATAGGGCCATGAGATTGTGCAGGAGGGCTCAGAGCAAAGAGGGATCCATCTTTGCTCAGCTCCCCTTCATGTCCGCTGTGTGCCCATCATAGAGACACTGTCACTCCCTGATCTATCATTTAAGCCTCCTTGCTTTTACCCTGGCTGGCCACTGATTTATCCAGAAGGCCCTCCCCGCACTGCCACCTCCACCCTAGTCAAACCTTCTCATCTGAGAAGACGCTGCTCAAAGTAACTTCTGTTGGAAAGCATTTCCCATTTCCTCAACTTAACTGCATCCTTGGGGTTACCACCAAGCATTGTCAGGTATTTTAGCGTTGGGTTGACTTAGTCACATTCTTCAGTTCATGGTACATTATCATCATCGGTCCGTCTTAGCTTTATATATAGCACAAATAACACTATAATGAGCGTCTTCAGTATGACACATTTTTACAGAACTTACTTTCGCTGGATTAATTCCTAATGTAAAATTTGAGTCAGAGTTTCCACATTATAAGGCCTTTAATACATAGTACCAAACTCTCCTCTAGGAAGTTTACATCAATTTAAACTCCACCAACAGTATATAAAACTGCCTATGACCCCCATTAGCACTAGGTATTATCATTGTTTTTTTTTCATCCTTGCCAACTGAATAGGAAAAAAATTACTATTTTTATTCTTTTAATTTTCATTCCTTTGATTACTAACATTAATATTTTATATGTTTATGAGCCACTCATATGTCTTCCTTTATGAATTGTTTGCTTATAATACCTACCAATTTATTAATTGAGGTGATCATCTTTTTCAATTGATTTGTAAAAGTTCTTCATATATTAAGGTTATTGAGTCTATTCTCTGCCACATTTGTTTTAGGTATTTTTTCTTTTACAGTCTTTTCATTTTTAAAGTGTTTTCTGCTGTATTAATGATGTTTCAAACTTTTTATGTGAACAAAGCTATCACTCTTTTCCTTTGTAATTTCTGCCATTAGTATTGTATTTAGAAAGTCTTTCCTCTACCTTTAGGTACATGCCTTAGAGAGGTGTTCACATATGTGTACAAGGAAACTTGTACAGGAATATCCACTATAATAACTTCTACAATAGTGAAAGTTTGGAGAAAAAATTTAATTTCCATCATAAAAAATAAATATAGTAGAGATACACAATAGAATTACCTATATCATCTATGTGTATCAACATAAATATTTCCCAAGGAAAAAAAGAACAAAATGAATAATAATAACACATGTTTGTAAATGTGAAGTACACCTAGTAATTTTCCATGTTGTTTGTAGATGCATCAATTTGCAGTAAAAGCATAAAAATGTACTGGAGGAATACACATCAAGTTCATGATAGTTGGTGCTTCCAGCAAGGGCAGGAAAGAAATAGGACTTTGAAGGGATACAGAGAGGTCTTCACCCAGTCTGAAAGATCTACTTAATAAATTTTTTAATCCGAAAACAAACATGACAAAACATTAATATTTACCATTCTGGGTGGGTAGAAGGTATGTTTGTTCCTTTATGGTCTTACTTTTCTGCAGTAACATGTTTCCCAAAGTGAAAAAAATGAAGACTTTCCTCACCATCCAAGAACACATAGGAATTCATTTGTATTTATTCTAGAACTGTTGCAATATTTCTTAAATTTTAGTGTATGGTGTGAAGTAGGACTGTGAATGAATTAGTGAAGAAAATGAGTGAGTAAATTAAAAGAATGAATGATGAAAGACTGACTCATCTAAATAACTAAGTAATTTTCGGCCACTGACATGAGTGTCATCGTTCAGATTACATAGACACGCTCAGTAAATCAGAAAGAACTCAGCAGTCAAGCTAGTACTCAAGCAATCATGGCCATGACATAGATCTGCACTGGTCAGTATGGTAACCACTTCCCAGATGCGGCCATCAAGCACTTAAAATGTGGATAGTCTAAATAGATGCGTGCTGTAAGTATAAAATACATAACAGATATTGTAGACAGTATTTAAAAATGTAAAATATCACATTAATAACTTTCAAAGCTCATTTCATGTTGAGATGACATTACTTTTGATAAATTGGGTTAAGCAATGCATATTATTAAAATTAATTTCACCTGATTGCTTTTACCCTGTTATTGTGACTATCTGAAAATTTACAATTACAGATATGGCTCCCATTATATTCTTATTAGACAGCACTGAAATAGAGCAATAATGTTGTTTTAGATTTAAAATTGTAGAAGAAAAAAAAACACATCCAGTCTTCACATTTGCCTAATCTTAATGCAAACCAACCACCTCTTTATATAAATAATAGCATGAAACTAGATGAAAAAGTATGAAGTCATTATGCTGCAGAGCTGACAACTAGGAAAATTAGACCTTATACAAATTGTTCCTTAAGGCACTTAAAATTTTAGGGAAGTGAGAAATTTTGTATTAAGTTCTGTAATACAAAATGGGTTCATTTCCAAAAGAAGACTATAAGGTGAGAAGATAACATGAAAATCAATTGTAGAGAAATTACATTTTTGTTGTCAGTCTCCTAATGTTTCTGTTGCCCCATGGATCACTGCTGTATCCACTCATGTTATTCTAAAGGTCCTGGACTTATTCTCTTTTTAATGCAATCTACTCTTGACTGAAAACAGATGATTCTAGTGTAGCCCTATTGACACTAAGACCCATGTTCTCTAGTCATGGTCAAAGAAAGCTACCAAAAAATAATTTCATACTAATGTCAGAACTTCTTTGGTATCAACTACTGGGAAGTACTTAAAATCCTCCTCTCATAACCTGCAGGTACTCTCACATCCTTGACTTCACAATTCCTAGAAAACCTTCTTTCATGAGCTGCCTGTCTATCCATCCCCACTGTTACCATCATTATGTATCTTAAAAGCCTTGAGAACCACTCTGGCAGGGATAGACTCCTCCCTGCCCTGAGTGGGAACGGGGAACGGACATGACTGTGAGAGGGCAAAGCCAGAACCCTTTCAAACAGGCAGGAGAAGAGGAAAGGCTGTCCTCAGGACCTGTTACAACTTGGTCACACTCACCCTCAGTAAATGACCTGATCTGAACAGACAGAAGGTGTCTTAAGAGATCCTGACCTTCATCATGAGACATCGGTGCTATGCACACGTAAGTCCTCTCTTCCTTCCTGTCCATGTCAAACGAGAGCTGGTTGCCTTCGTCCTCTCTCCCTGTATGTGTGCATGAATAAATATGTAGACATATACCCGTGCACACAAAACCACACACAGTAAACCCTTACACACACACAAACATACCTGTCTACCTTGCATCTCCTCCTCTCCTTCTGGGCTTACTCTCTGCGCTTGTGCCTGACACCAACATGAATCTCACCCTCATATTTATTAAGGATTGGAGGAGTACATGTCACTCCATTATATTTGGGGAGTGGGTTTGTGACAAAAAGGGACAGAGTTCCTGTTTAGTTTATCCTACCTGTTTCTAAACTCTTTGAGCCTTTTATAAAAATCATGTTTTATAGGTATGTTTTTAAATCTTTTTCCCTCAGTCTTGCATAGCCAAATTTCTTATGCAGGTAACTTAAGTCTACTGCCTTCATTCTCTCACCATCTCTCCCCTTCTGAGTCCTTGCCAGTCAGGTCTCCATGCCCAACTACCTCCCAGAACTGGACTCTCAAAGAGCACCAGCAGGCACATCCTTCCCCTCAGTTCTACTTTTCTTGGCAGATGCCAGCCAGGATGACCTACTCCCCACTTGAAATTCCCTCCTTCCTTGACCTTTGTGAAACTGCCCGCTGAGTTCCATTGTAAAACTGAACACACTTCACTGAAGGACACTGCACAGCCAAATGGTCTTTCCATTTCCTTCTAAAGTCAAGAAAAGTGATAGGAGCTGCAGAATGGGGAGCATGTGTTTGCACATGCAATGCCATCCTCTACACATCTTTGCACGACCACCTTCTCTGTTGGCTCCACCTTGGGAAAAAGCCAAAGATAATAAAGTCAAACCAAAGTTTCCATGGCCCTCAGTGTTGCCAAGGGGACTTCTGGTCAACCATCCCCTACATACCTTCCATTCACTAAGGGTCACAGGGTTGGGTCCTCCCTTCTTGAGCTAGTTTGCTCAACTTCTTTCCACTCTACTGCTGTTCATTACCTCTCTCTTGGGAGAAAGGAGCAAAAATAATGTTCTACCTAAATAGGATTTTGAAAAATAAAGAGAGGGTCAGTGCCTGGACAAGGCAAGAATGGACATTTTCTGTGGGGAATTTCATTTCCCAAGACAGAAAAGAAAATCTGAGTTTAGAGAACCACAATTAGCTAAAACATTTGAGAGTATGTTAGAAATCAATGAGTATGAGCCTCGGTTTCCTCATTCGTAAAACTGTCCTGATGCATAAATAATAAAAATTATTGTGGGACTAAAAATAATACCTAAAATAAAGGAGCCATCACAGGATTACACACACAATAATACAATGGGCTTCAAAACCCACAACAGCTGCCATGGGAGTTGTGGTCACTATCACAGGTTAGAGTCCACAGTTGTCTACCAGAGCAAGTTTAATGCGTATGCTTGGTCTCCAAGACTACATAATCACTCCCAACCTAACAAATCCAAAGGTACTCCTCAACACAAAATAACCGGCTGTGTGTCGCTACTCCTCAACCCCAACTCCCCACCCCAAACGCTCTCATCTCAGCACTTTGACTCTTCATCTTCTGCCAGCTTGAAATGCCCTTTTTATTCTTTTCAGATATGCCTCTTTCAAGGAAGCTTTTCGTTACCCCAGCCATGTGCCTCCACAGTGCCTTTGCACACCAACACTACTAGCTTCATAGGCAGTTAACGCTGACGACTCTGCCTGTCTAATTCTGCCTCAGACAGTTTAAATGAGGGATCCCATCTGATCCTCACGACAGCCCTGTGAGTCAGGTACTGCTACTCTCGCCACTTTACAGCTGGAGTCACGGAGGCTCTGAGAGAGTGAGCTGCTTGCCCAAGGCCACAAAGTTGGTCACTGGTAGAACCAGGGCTCAAAACTAGGTCTGAGCTCTCTATGGCTATCCCACTCTTCTTCAGCACATATTCTTAGGCAACGTCTGGATGAGTCATTTTAACATGTCAAAGTCTAGCCCCATCACATCTTCTTTGTCCTTGAGAAGACGGTTCTCATTCATCTCCCTGCTCTTACCCCTTTGGCACTTACAGTTATTTAAAACAACAAATACCACACTATACACTGTTCTAGACAGTGTCTCTACTGCATAATTGGGAACTCACTATTGTCAGTCTCCAGCATGAGGTGATTACACATAATTGGGTATTGTTCACTAAGTGGAACCATAAAGTCATGGTCTGGATTTTCACACATTGCTCATAGAGAGAGAGAGACCAGCCCCGTTTCTTCACAGATAATACATCAGGACTCTTCTCCAACAGAATATAAATTTCTGGCAGGTAAGAACCACATCTTACATTCCTTTGTGTCTCACAGACCCTTGTGACACAAATTAGAGATACCCCCAAATGCCTTTTGGTTCATAATTGGTCTTCCAAGCAGGCTTTCTTAAATTGGGGGGACAGCAGGTCACTGGAGGTACACAGGACAAAGGGAATGATTGTCTAGCATCTCAGAACAGAAAGCACACTAGGTCCCTTATACACATTGGGAAAAATGTCTCTAATTACCAGGAGCCAAAAGCAAACTGGGTTTGATGGCATCAATACGATGCTTAACATGCTCCATACCCGGCATCTGTTTCAGCGGAGAAGGCGTATCAGAAACTCAGAAAAGGTCTCCCGGGCATATAGGCAGCTCTCAGTCTGTCGCCTACACATTAAATACACTCAGAGGAAGGAGCATACATTTTTAAATGCATGAAACGTGAGCCGGACTTGACACCCATCTATCCGAGCTGCCTTAAGGATATAAAATCAGTGCTACCATTAAAAGGAGAGGGAGCTTGATGGCCCACTGGAGATTTCTTCCATCTAAATGACTCTGTAAATTCCCCTAAAATCATAAAAAAAAAACCAGATTAAGGATTCATGTAGGTGTTTGGACTATAAATACAAATTAATTTCTGCTCCAGCTGCAATTCTTCTCATCCTTATAAGAAGCACCTCTATCTCTGAGGTATTTTGGGGTGACACACCCACAGAGCAGCTTAAGATTGATAGGACTCCTTCAGGTTCTTGTTGGCAACTATTTTCTTCTAATTTCACAAATAAATCTGCATTTGAAATGAACTAAATTGAATCTTGCTGCTGTCCAAAAACATTTATCACTGAAAATCTGTTTTGTTTGGGGAGTAAGATATAATCGTGTACAGATTCAATAAGCATCTAAATGTTCCACTGAGAATTTCTTTATTGAAAATGTTTTGCTTGGACTCTAAGTAATCTATTTCCATTCTCAGTTACTAGTCATATAATTCTGTTTTTACTTTTTAAAAATGTGCTTAAACACTTCTCTTATTAAAAAAAAATTTAAGTAGTTAGTGATATCAGAAACTCATTATTATTCTCACTTGGTTAGGTGAAACTTAATTCAAAGAAAGAAAATTAATTAAAAAAATTCCCTCACCTATTAGAGTTCAATAGAAATCAAGAGAAAAATAGTAAATAACATTTTTAAAGATTAATTTATCAACTAATATAGTTTTGGTTCATATATTTGCTCTGATTCAATATGAAGTCAGAGACTAAAATAGAAATGAATAAATAGATTGTGGATTATGTTTCCAAATGCATGGGGATAAATGCATATTCCTAAGAAAATGTGCTCAATTATGACATCACAGCTGTTTCTCCTAAAAAATGAACTATGTCCTGCAGCAAACTATAATTTCCCAAATAAAGGGAATAAAAGATTAAGCAAAGAAAAACATGTCAGCAATAAAATCCAAGGATAGGGACCAGATGCCAGGCATATTAAAATACCATATCCAACAAAGGATTTAAAAAAAAAAAAATTATACCACCGAAAAACTTAAATGCAAAGTATTTTCACTCAAACCCACCAAAGAAAGGAGACTGAGGGAGACTGTTGCAGTAACGGCTGTGTATCCAGGATCTTGGACAGTCCTCTCCCGTATTTACTCTGGGCTTGGCCATGTGACCTGCCTTGGCCAATGGGATGTTAGCACGCGTGACACACCCGGAGGCCAAAAAGTACTTGCACACGGGGACCTGTCCTTTCTTCCTGCTCTTGGAAATCCCGAGACTGTCATCAGAGGAATAAACCTGGGCTAGCCCAGTGGAGACATGTGGTTCTGTCACTCTGCTCAGCCTAGCCAACTGCCAGCACAGCCACTGCACATGTGAATGAGACCATTTAAATCAACCAGCACCCAGCAACCCGCCAGCTGCCTGCAGAAACATGGGTGAGTCCAGGCAAGCCCAGCAGAAGAACTGCCCAGCTGAACCCAACCCAACTAATAGACTCAGGATCTAATCAGTGATTATTAGTTGAAGCCACGAAGTTTTGGATGGGTTTGTTATACAGCAAAAGCGTACTGATACCAAGGTCATCACAGAACGTTTTCATGGGCACACCAATTAGTGGACTAGCCACCATAGAGGGAAAGTGAGAGGCTGACCTGAGGATGGGTGGGTCTAGCAATTACTCCTGAAAGTGAGTTTTCACATAAAATGCTGAGCTGTTATACTAAGCTGTTTATAAGCTACTAGTTTGGAGATTCATCTAAAATCTACCTCCAAAGTGCAATACTACTGTACTAGGACCTACCATTTACTAAATGCAAGCACTGAGCTATGTGCTTGAAAAAGACAATATCATTAAATCTGGACAAAAACCACATGTGAAAGGTATTATTATTATTATTATCTGTATTTTATTATACAAATCAAGAACTGAGCTTTTAGGGGGTTAAGTAACTTGCCCAGAGTCACACAGTGTTATGAGTGAGCTTAAACTCAAATCTGATTCTCTATGCTTCTCTATGTGATACTGCCCACCTTACCCCCAAGGAAGGCTTCTCTAGTCCAAAGGGCTGGGGAACTGCCTAGACCAAGAGACCTACTCTCTCTGGAATATTAAATGGCCAGGCAGAGCAGACCCAGTGAGGCTTATCTACCTGGTCAAAGACATAGGCAATAGGATGGACAGTGGACATGGTAGGTCTTGCCCTGCTGACATATCACAGAGAGACCAGAGCAGGAGAGCATAAGAGCTTTAATGCATGGGCAGGGGCTATTTAACACACAGTGGCCTGGCCCACCAGCAACGTGTGGCCCATGTCTCTTTCCTATTAAGCAGATTAGCAATTCCTCCCTGTCCATTTTGGGGAGGTGGGGGTGAAGAAGGAAAAGGAGTCTTGGAAGGAGCTGAAAAAATAAGTGGAACATTGGGCAGAAGTTTCTTTGTTCTTATGCGTGTAGAAGTTGTTTGCATGAGGAGAGGGAAGAGTTTCAATATCTACTGCACACTGAATATCTACCTATCTGTCCTTTGTTAATGAAACCTATGGAATCAGACCTGCTATTATTATTTCCTGGATTTCTGACAGTTTAAAATGCCTCAACCTATCTCTTAATATTGAGATGAAAACAAGGGTGAGGAGAAGGAAGTCAATGAAGACAGCCCCTTTTGAGAACCACTTGTTTTTAAAATAGAGAACATGAATGAAACCCTTCCTAACCACATCCAAGATCGAGCCCACCAGTCAGCTGTGTATCTCGATGGGTTGGATGAAATTCAAGTGTTAAAGGTACTTACCATTGAAGGTATAAACTGGTTTTTAATTTCTATCTGCCTAATGAAGCCTACTAGAGCCAATCTCTTTTTTAAAAACTCCTAATGCTTGCAGGACTCTAACACTATGGGAGGTTGTTTCTGGTACATTTACAGAGAACCAGTGAGAGGGAGTATGAGAAGCCATGAGATAATTGGGCGCATTCAGTATATCTAGGCAAGTGTGAAGGGATACAGGTTGAGAAGCTCCTTCACCTTAAATGAAGCTGAACATGCTTTTAAGAAAAGCCCCAAGCATCTGCATATTAGAAGCCTGCTCCCCTACAGGAGACCTGCAGGTTCCAGACAGCCCTGCACAATCGTGCGTTTTCTTAGGGCTGCCAGCAATGATGGAGGCATTTTCAGAGGGTCCGTAACTCTCTCCAACCCTTATTTGCCTGATCTGGTAAGTGGGGTTGTTAAGAAGATTAAGAGATAAAGCAGTAGTTGCTTGATTTTAGATTTCTTGGACCTAAATAATGCGCCTGCAAATCTTGGGAGGCACCAGCACAATCTCGCTAATTTTTTTCTTTTGCTGAGTTTTAACTTAAAAGAGAAAAAGACTAATAGATAATACTAATGCAGTGTAATGTGCTCTGGCCAGGAGCTATTCTAAATGTTTTACATCTATCAACAAATCTCCCAACAACCCTATAAGGTAAGAATGATTACCTCCACTTAACAAATGAGGAAACTGAGTTACCACGAATAGGTTCTGCCCAGGGTTTCAGAGCTAGTGGCAGAGATGAGAGTCCAACTGTAGTAATCTAGCTCCAGGACCCATGACTTCGACAAACAAGAAATTGTTAGGAGCTTTTCCCAATTTTTCATAAAGGAAAGGAATGCATAAAAAATAAGAGAATGCCATTTCAAAAAATAAATAACATTTTACATCTCCAAAAGTAAGAAAGGAAGAACAGGAAAAAGAGCAGTCCCCAAAACTGAAAAGTAAAAGTGGCTTTATGCTACACAGTCATTGTGCTCATTTCACTACAAGCCAATAAATATTCATGTTTGGGAACATATAGATTCTCCCAGTCCCCAGATTAGCCCTTGGGAACCACTGAGATACCGCGTACAGAAGGCATTTTGATAAGGTGCCCATTGTACATAAATGGTTGCTATGGAGCTATACGATGATGAGCAAGGTGCCTCAGATCTCACCCTCTTGGGATGCTCACACCAAGGCTGTTAGCCAAACCAAGTGGATGGAGACATACAGTGTCTCTGTTTATGCCCAGCATTAGCCTTCTGTTTTCTGAACAACGCATCCTGATTTCTCCTCCGTCCTCCCTGACCCAGGAAGAGCTGGAGAGTAGGCATCCCCCAGGAAGTCCCAGAAAGAGGTGGCAGCAGAGAAGCAGCCAGCAAGGAGCAGCGTGCTGGGGTGGGAACCTCCTGAACCAGTCCCCACACTTCAGTTAGTCTTTGGTAAGAACAGCAAGATGCTGCAGAAAGTATTTCCCTCTCTCGTCTCCCTCTTCCTGATTTTAGAACAGAACAAGAACCTGTAGATGGGCTCCTAAGTCAACAGCTTCAGCTTACAATGTGCTTTCCATCCGTCCATCTCTCTAGTGAGAAAGCATCTTCAACAATTTTTGCTCAGCTTTGGGGAGGATGATCATTTAGTCACCCAACAGCAGAGCAGGCTAGAATTACGTTTCGTGTAGGCTACATAATAGCTCTCATCTCATGGGGCTGTGACAATGATTCAGTGAGAGGAAATGTATATATAAAGCATTTTCAGCAATGTCTAACACACTTTAAACGTCCAATAAAGGAAAGATAATCACAAGATCAGGAAAAATGAAACTCCTTCCCAAAGAATTATCTAACCATGTGCTATGTGAGCTTTGTTCCCTCTGCACAGCTAATAACTTGTGCAGATCCATTCAGACCCACCTATGATTCAAGCCATTTTACAGTTAAGTAAACCAGACTTGCATCCAGCCAGTCAGAAAATTAAATTAGAGAGAAACCTTGAAAGGGCAGGACCCAGACGCCAACAAAGCAGCAGCCCTTTCCAGCTTGTTCATTATTTATTTAACTGAGGGACATGCCCGTTCCCTAGACCTCTAGGCATAAGAAACAAGAATGCGCATGACCATTTCCCACAGCAATACAAATCTGAACTCCACCAAAGCAGTTTTCTCAAGTCATTTCAGTGTGTCACTCTTCATTAGGCAGTGCACTGCCATGCATCCTAACCCCCCAAAGTAATTAACCCTTCCAGTAATATGTCACTTCTGTACATATGAAGGGAAATGCCTCAGTGTTCTCATCAGTAAAAATGAAGATTCTGGGGAAGATAATCCAGTGCTAACATTCAGGGAGGTCAGATTGGTTTCCTTTCCCCTAAACTGCACCACCTCCTCCGGGGAATCACAGGTCATTTCACACCCCCATCCCCACCATCTGGGAGCTATTGTTCACTGAGTGCTCACCAGCACCCCCGGAGGTCTATGCATGGGTGAAGCACAGGGCCAGGCACACTCAATAAAGGCTGGCTGTAATTAGAACAAATCAGGGCGCCATCTTTTAAATGAAACGCAGCAGACCCGGCTGTGCCCTGTGGTTAATGACTAGTAACAGGAATGGCAGTAGGTGGGTGGAATGGGGAAGACCCAATGGGAACTTGGTTGAGAAAAGGGCTGCTCCTTTTTTAAAGATGGATTGGCAGTTAATCATGCAGGTGAGAAGCTAAGAGAGCAAACTGGGGAGCAGGGTCTTGAGGTCCCATCAGGAAACCAGCTCTGGCAGCAGACGCTTTTAGGGCCCTGAGCGCGTCCTCTCGGTTCATCTTAAAAGTTCAGCTGCAGCCGAAATTCCTGGCACACTGGGATGGCCATCAGTTCCTGGAATAATCTGGCAGCTTCTACCTCAATGGCCTGCAAAGCCAGCTCTTCTGCTGCAGGCCAGGGCTTCTCCGAGGTGGGAGTGGACACAAGTCAGCAGCAGCCCCCAGGACAACTTGCGGCCAGTGGAGAATGAGAGCCAGAGCACAGCGTCCCGGCCTCCCTCCCTCTGGCAGCCACTGCAATGTGCTTCCTTCGGAGGAGCTCCAGTGACATGGGACTCAGGTATCCACAGCTGTGACCAGCTCTCCCTTTCTCCCTTTACTGGCTTTTCCTCCTTTCTTGTCTCACTCTCCTGCTCCCTTACTCTAGCCTCCTGAGACCACCTCTCAAACTACCAGAACCCCAGCTCTTATCTCAGTCTCAGTGTGGGAACCCAACCTGAGACCCCTGACCACTCCAAAGTCCAGTTCAGAGGCCTATAGCATCCATATGGAATCACAGCCCTTGTCACATTGCAGAACCAGGAGGTCCAGCAAGGCCAAGATCAAGTCCATCTCATTCACTCGGGAACCCCAGGCACCCGGCAAGCAGGCAGTGCTCATTAACTGTTAGTTGAGCAGATGCTAGCAATGCATCTGCTGCCTGGGCATCAGAGGGTCAGGAGGCAAACCTTGGTCTTTTCAACAATTCAGGGAAGCCTTTTTCTGTTTTAAAAAGCTTGCAAATGAATATCATTAGCAGCAGGGGAAAAGACATCTTAAGAAAGTCTATCTTCCATGAAGCTAACCCACTGCTGCCCCACAAAACACCCCAGGCTTCTCCACCTCTTTGCTTGCCTCCCGGGAGGAAGTCAGCCTCACCCACCTCTGATTGTCCATCCCCGCACACCACCAGCAGCCTCCTTCTCCTCCCTCCCCACCTCCCCTTTCCCTTTTAATTCCTGTGTTCTGTATTCTATCAAGAAATCATAGCCGAGGACTGGATAAAATAAAAGAAGGAAATACAAAAGATGACCATGCTGCTACTGTTCTTTTAAATCTCTCCCCCAGCAATCCCATGAGGCCTCAAAGCTACAGGTTGCAAACTAGCCTCCTGTGGGTAGAGGGCTGACAAGCAGCTATGTTTCTGGGAAGCTCATGCAATGTTCTTGAAGTTGCCAATATTTAAAACTCAGTATACGGCACATAACATTCCACATTTCCAGCTATTCTTGAAAATATTAAAGATTGAGGACATCAGCCCATAGTTAGCTGGGGTGGGGTTAGCTGCTTCCCAGAGATGGGACCAGCAGCCCCCTGTGTGCTGCAGACCCCACCACTCCCTTTTGCCTCTGACCCTGAGACCCCGTCAGTTGCCATATATGATTGTGATATGCAAAGTTCACTTCGCTCTTTCCTGATACGTGCCTGGCCCTGAGGGTGAGTGTATTTGAACTTGCTACCTCATATTTAAGCACCTGGAAAAAGGAAGTCCCAGCTGCTATAATTGCTCCATGTGTTTTTAATTGACTGTGGCAAGAGGTTAGAGCTTCCCACTCTACTGCTATCATGGCCCGTATGCTATGGTTGGGAACCCCGTCTTGATGATGATGATGACAGTGATGATGGTGATGTAATGGTACCCGGGCAATGGGCAGCAGTTACTGTTGGCACATATGTCTGTCTAATCCTACAGGTGCTTTTTCTTTTTCCAAGAAGTCATTAATCCTGAGGGATTCGGAAGAGATGAGGAATAATGGGGCAAAAACGGCATGGAAAGGCCAGCAGGAGGCACCCTTCAGGTGTCCTTGCATTGCCCTCACTTCCTTCAAGGGGAGAGGAGCCTGGTGAGCAAAAGAAAAAGATTCTTTCCCCCCATATCGCAGATTCTAATTCCAGCAAGAACGCAGACTTCTTCATCTACCTCTGAAGCTGCAAAGTCAAGTTCAAGATCCATTTCACATGAATCCTGAGCAAGGGCAGAACTTTGAGAGCACCACGTGAAACAGCCTGCCTCAACTGACGGAAAGGACACTGACACTTAGAACCAAGGTCATGGATCCATAAACCAACTCACAGTAAATTCCAGACTTCTGCAAAGCTGTAAGTTAGTAACAAAAGAATGCATGGGCAACAGGAAGAAAAATTCCCACCACTTCTCAGAGCTCAAAGGCAGAACTTAAATGACCGTGAGACGTACCTCTTACTGAAGGACCACCATTCTTCCAGCATTTAATCAGTCACTAATATATATATATATATATATATATATATATATATATATATATACACACACACACACACACACACACACACACACATATATATATATATATATTTCCCTGTGGACAAGGAACTGGGTAAGAAGTGATCACCAAGACAGACAAATGAACTGCCTTTGTGAATAATCATGTGGTCTAGAAGGAAAGAGTCATTAAACATGCAATTACAATTATTGGTATGAAAGAGAAGTCAAGGTATGAGAACATGTATCAAGAGACCTAATCTAGGAGGAGGGCTGGGGAAAAAGCATCTAAGCTAAGACCTAAAGGATGAGTAGGAGTTGCCCAGGGAGGGAGCCTGTCCATCTTTATTAAGCACTTACTATGTGCATGGTACTAAACCAGACACAGGGGTTAAGAGCAATGAATTTTCAAGGGTCTCTCCTCAAGAACTCACAGTCTATTGTGGGTAATAGGCTTCCATCATGTCTGCTGCTGGGACATGATGGGGTTTCATCATCACCACTAACAGAATTAGTCGTTTTAAAAATGTTCTGCTACTCAGAATTCAACCAAAAAGCTTCCTAATTGCAAAATGTTCTGTTGTGAGTACAGAGACTTTCTCTAATAATTAATAAAACATATGAAAATGAAAACCTGTTGAATCCTATGGAGCACCTGGGGCTTCACCAAGATAACAAGGCTTGCTGTCTGTGGCTATACGAGCTCCAGGAGGAAGCTCACAGCAGACACAGGGCCACTGAGCCATCACAGAGACAGGTTAGAGGAGGAACTGAAAACAAGGACTGAGGCAGGATATTCAACTTTGGAGACCTGTAAAAAAAACCATTTGGTGATAAATAGTATTAATAATTATCATCATGATAATGTTAATGATAACCAAATATTCTGATAAACCTTTATTTGTATTTAATTAAAATCCTCAATTCTGTGGGTAGGCACTATTATCTTCTCCATTTTATGGATACAAAAACTAGCAATTAGAGCAAAGAAGAAATTTCTGTTTATGGCAATATGGCAGGCTACACCACCTGAAAACTAAAGTCTACAGAGCATTAGACAAGCTGAATAAAACAACACATCTCTTTAGTCACAAAACAGAGTTTGCAAGTGCTTTGATCCTCAAGTGTCAAAATCGAAGAGGAAGTGCCTATTAGAGCAGTGAGTAGATACTGCACTAGTCCATGATGGCTGATGGGGACAAGTGACTGGACTCACTGAACAAAGGGCTCGGATTTCAAGGGCCACTGGAGGGCAATAGAGGATCTGGTCTGGCCCTGCATAGAATGGGTAGTTGCTACTGAGACTCCTCTACAAAAAGCCAGGGACTTAAAAGAGTTACACCCTCAGGGAAAAGGAGACAACAGACAGAAATCCACCCTCCGGGACAGGAAGACCACAAGGAAACCTATCTCTCCTGGGCTCTGGCTGGAGAAAAAACGTCTTTTTTGTAAGTAAAAGCAGGGAAGATTAAGGAGGGGTTCTTAAATAATTAGGAGTTCCCTGGTGGTGTAGTGGCTAAGGCTTCAGCGCTGTCAATGCTGTGACCTGGGTTCGATTCCCAGCCAGGGAGCTACCCACATACAAAAAAAGAAATAAAAATCATAACCTTTTACTCAACTTATGAACACAATCTAAAATGTACTTAAACAAACAAATAAATGACAGAACTACAAGGAGAAACAGACAAATCTCCAAACTTTTTTCAGTGATTAGGCGGACAAAAAATTAGAAAAGGTAAAAATTTGGACAATACAATTAACAAGGCTGATGTGCTGAACATCAGATAGATACCAGATTCTTGGACATTTAGAGAGAACGTATTTGTTACAAGCACAGAAGCATCAGTTATAAAAACTGGCCATTTAGTTGGCCACAAAGCCAGTCTCAACAAATTCCAAAGAATCGATATAATACATACCACAGTGCAAAAAAAGAGTGAGAAATCAACAATTAAAAATAACTTAAATATATGTATATTTGTAAATTTAAAGCTGTAGTTTTATTTAATTACCATAGGAGAAACAGTAGATTTTTTTAAAGTTTACTCAAAAAAGAAATAATTCTGAAAATAGAAAATATTTAGAACAAAATGAAAATGAAAATAACCACATCTCAAAACCTGTGGGAACTAAAGAAATTTTTAATGGACATCTTATAGCTGTGAATGCTTATATTAGAAAGGTAAACTGAACATGAATGTATTCAGTGCCAATCAATCTTAAGAAGGTAGAAAAAGAACAGAACAAACCCAAAGTATGTATGTAGAAGGAAGGAAATAATAAAGTTAGAGCAGTCAAGGAAGTGCGACACAAACTTACAACAGAGAGGTTTGGCAAAACACGAGATCTCGTTCTTTTTAAAACTGACAAGGTGACAGTGACAGGAGGGGCAGGGTGATGAAGTGGTACAAAGCATGGGCTCTGGAACTGACTGCCTACTCCCCACTCTGCCACTTACCAGCTGCACGGCCCTGGGCATGTGACCTGTGGCTGGCTTTGGTGGAGCCACAGCTCGGACCCCGGACTGCCAGAGCCCAGAGCCCATGTGCAAATTGGTTATCCTTACAACAGGATATCCATGTTGTGTGCTCCGGAGTATCCTCCTCCCATAATGAAACTCAGTGTTATTATCCCCATTTAACAGATGAAGTAACTGAGGTTTGGAGAATTTGTGTAATTCTCCCCAAATCATAAGATATAAAGCATTGGAGTTCATTCAAGACCAGACCTTTCCGATGCCAAAGTTGGCCCTCTTAACCACCGTGCTCATCTTCAAGAGAAGAGGAATATCCCTTTAGCCACTCAGCATAGTGGTGCACTGGTACATAACCCAACTTTAGGGAAGAGTCTTTTTTAAGGTAGAAGGTAAAGAGAGGGGGCAGATGCCCCTTGCTCATACACAGAAGTTTCTAAACTTACTAATAGTACCCCAGAGGTTAGTTAAGATTATGTGCTTTGGAATTAGCAATAATAAGAACAATTGCTAATATTTATTAGACACTTCCTATGTGCCAACCACAATACTAAGCTTTTCAGTCCTTACCACATCCCTTTTCACAGGGTCCACTATCATCCCATACTACAGATTAAGACCTTCAGACGCAGAGAAGTTAACCTCACGCAGCTACTTACCAGCGAGGCAGAGTTCTTACCTGGGCCACCTAACACCAGAACTTACCTTATTTAGCACACGAAACTCCTGGGATACAACTTCCTCATCCACTGATTGCGGGTGACAATAGCCACCCACTGAACTGTGAAGAGAAACAGCCACCAGCACAATACCGAGCATGATGATGATAACAGTGACAACGATGATGACAACTGGTGCTTGCAAAGATACGGGCCTGAAAGGGCGTTACCATTCCTGATTGCTCCCGAATAACTTACTGCATCGAATCCTCCAGAACAAAGCCTTCCTCCCATTTCACTCTCACAGATCTTCAAGAGGACATATTGTGCTTTATGTAAAAGCTAATTTTCAAAATCAAAATCATGGCACTTCACATTATGTGAAGACATGAAAAAAAGTATTTAAAAGGATCTGACAAATAAAACTGTAGAGAAGTGTCTGGGGGGCAGTGGGGGGAGTTCACATTACCCAATGCAGTACAGCCTTGAACTTATTTTCCACAATTCTTGAAATATCAGTGATAACAGCATAAAATACCAATTAATCAGGCTGTTTGTTCTCCGTGTGTGTGTCACTGTTGCCATCTACAGTTAAAAATGGGGTATGCAACATTGCCAAATAACGAATTCTAAAAAACCCAGTCTTGGAGATGGCGGTGCTAAGAAAATGTGCTTGTTCAGTGAGTACAGACAGTGGAAATGCTACCTGAAGGAGCAGCTCTTTCTCAACCACCTCCTCTGTCTTGCTGATGAGACGCTTCTGCAGGGTGTGAATTTTCTGTATCAGCTGAAAGGTACTGGGGTCACTGGCCTGTTCAAGGGGAGCAAAATAAAGCAGCTGAGATATCATCAGTTTCAAAGCACCAAAGCCCTATGAGAAGTAATTATTTTATTAAAATCAACTGCAAACCTGCAGACCCAGTACAAAGAGAAACAGAACCCCCCCAAAAGCAAATATAGCAGATGGAATGGTCATCAAAACAGGTGTTTGGCTGCTGTCTTAATGTCTTATGTATTGGCTCTGGTTAGCCAATAAGTAGAAAGTAAATGTGTTTATTCCACCAGGGGAAATTATATTGATAATAACAACAGCAATAATGATAGCTACTGGGCATGATATCTGATTCTTTGCCACCATCCAGACACCATGCTAAGTGCTTTTCATATATTATCTGATTTTAGCCACATGACAGCATTATGAGACAGCATTAGTCTTCCCTTTTTACAGATAAAGCAACTGAGGCTCAGAGAATTAAGTCATTTACCTGCACTGGTAAGGGCCAGAGCTGGATTCAAGCCCGGGCTCTAAAGCCTGTGATTCTTAATTGCTGTGCTCTGAGGCTTCCTCTACCATCATCTCTGTTTCCATAGGAATTGGACAGAGTTCCCTAATTTCATTCAACCTCAAGATTCTCCTTTGGTTAACTGTCAACAGGAAGATTCATTACCGCCTATGACGGGGAAGGCTTACAGGGTGTGGACTTCTGCTACTAACTGGCAGCAGAACATGACCATGGCATTTAGCTCTCAGTGTTATCAATCCACAAAGCTCTGATGCACCTTCAATAGCTGTCGGTGTGCAATTCAAATGAGATCTACACTTGTAAATTGATACTCTGTCCCCTTGACTTTGAGCCAAAGCTTCACTTTCAATCATATGGACATTTTAAGTTAATCCAGCAGCTAAATATTTTCAACTGCCTCCCAGAGTCTCTATTTTCTAATTTTTTAAAAATACAAATTGACATGGAACTGGAAACTGTAAAGATCTGCTTCAAAACACATGGAATAAACTAATGTGACAGTAAATGGATTTAAATGTTCAGCTCCACTTCCCCAGACACATCCATATTATTGTTACTACAGCACTCTTGGCATTTAAAGAGGAATAAATGAGAGTCCAAAAGAAGGTGAGGGGAGATATTCCATTAACTGTGACTTTGCTTAACAAGTTCTAAGCAGTGCCCACTGATACCATATATTGGGACTAGATTTGGCACACATTCACTTGGCAAGACTGGATGTTGTTGAAATTCAGACCTCGTGTTTATATAACAATTTATAATGCATTATCCTTAATGCTCTTAATGCTTTCTTCATTAAAAGGAAAAAATGAAAATGGAAAACAAAAACCTACTTGGCCGGTTTTCTCCCTTGCCCTTTTTCTTAAATTGCACACTTATGTTCTCCCAACATCCTAATTGTTCATTTAGTCAAACCCCCTTGTTATTGGTACTGTTGTTAGAGGAGATGGCCATCATAAAACAAAATATGAGGTCTAGAGGCAGACCTTAGAGACATTGCAGATTTGGTTCCACACCATCACAACAAAGCAAGTATAGCAATAAAGCAAGTGGATCCTAATCTTTTTGCTGGTGAAGGATCTTGCCTTCAGTTTGTTAAAAAAAAAAAAAAGCCGACACCTGTGAAGTCTAATATAGTCAAGTGCAATATAACGAGGTATGCCTGTATTATCCATCACCTACCGATGGGACTTTGGCTGAGAAAACATTTGGCTAACACAGTGCTAGTCCTTCAAAAAGAGGGCTAGTTCACAAAAGTCCTATCTCCTGCATGAAATAAAAAGATGCAAAGGTCAACTGAAAGGTGATTGAAGATGCTGGTGGACAATGCAGCCAGAGGCAATTAGCAATCCAAGACTTAAGAGGCAGCCTCAGCTGGTTGACCAAAAACCACACACAGGAAAAAGAAACATCAGTGGGGGAAGCCAGCTTGCAGCTCTCACGGGGTTTTCTTCAGGCTGAGAGGATTTTGTCCAGGATTTTTTAAACAATACCCAAGTGAATCATCTTGCTCTGGGAACTCTTGTTCTTGTTCTGGGCACTCAATTTACATTTGAGTCTCACATTTTACATAACAATTTGCACAGCATTAAATAAAAGCATGCTACTCATTGTGCTTTAGGTAGAAGCCATGTGGGGTAGAAGCGATTTGGGAGAGAAAGGAAGGTTCTGTCAGAGGTTACCTCGAGCTTCCTCCATCTATGCACATTCATGGGGTTCTCCAGTTCCTCCTCCAGGGCTCGGCATCGTGTCCTCTCCTTCAGGAATTCCCTTTGCATGTGGAAAAGCTCCTGTCTGAATAAGACACACTCCCTTTTGCAAAGGAATTCTGCACCCACCTGAATATCTTTGTGTGGTTACATACACACTACCTCTTATATAAAAAGTTGGGAACAGGCAGACTTCAGAGCACTAAGACCAGACACCTAGTCTGGGCCCGACACAAGTGGTAGCTATCAAGTCTTGCAGAGCTCAATCTTCAGCCTTAGCTTTAAAAAAAAAAATTGCCAGAACTTCAGAATCCTGATTCTGGATATCCAAGGAATTTAGAAATATATGGAAAGAACAGGGAGAAGATGAATTAGGAGGATTTCAATATACTTTTCAATGTTTCTACATGTCTCCAGAATGGCAGCAAGGAAACAATCTACATGCAGTTCCCACAAGGGATGGCACCTGACTGCAAGCTATGGCGGCTCAGGTGATGTAACCTGGCAGTGCATGGCCGCCCTGACTGTGCACTGTAATCACCTAGGGAGCTTTGAAAACACCTTTGCTGGACCCAATCTCCAGGGGGATTCTGCTTGAATTGGTCTTGCATGTGGCTTAGATTTCATAGGGTTTGAAGTCCTACTTGTAATTTCTAATGTGCAACCAGCACTGAGAAACACTGAGATAGGAGTGATATTTTATCCCATATTCCACAACTGCATGGATAGCTGAAAAGGTCCTGAAGAATTAGCTCTGGCTCAAACATACTTCTAAGATCTGCAGGAATCTCTAGTTAGTTAGTAGGTAATGTGCTACGCCATCCACAGTACCCCATGTGCTGGCTGCTCCCTGTGGAACACACTGCTTTGTTGGGGGAGGAGGTGGGGAGGAGGCAAGCAGGGGCATTGGCACAAGCAATACGGATGCTCAATAAGGCATTACCTGTCCTCATCAGCTGTGGGTGTGCAGATGACTGATAGGAGGCCATCCCTTTCACTTAATTGCTTCATTTAAACCAATAATACGCCTTCCCCTCATTAGCAAGACAAACCGTTAGAATTAACTGCATGATAGTCACTTGACAAGGTGCTCAGAGCTAGCTGCTTAGAATTAAAAGCATATTTTTAATACTTCTATTTTCTAGAGTGTCGTCAGAAGAGGAGGGCAAAAGTATTAGCTACCATGGGAGTTCCCTGGTGGTGTAGTGGCTTAAGGCTTAGGTGCTGGTGCTGTCAGCGCTGTGGCCTGGGTTCGATTCCCAGCCAGGGAGCTACCCACATACCAAAAAGCAAAAAAAAGTATTAGCTACCAGTATTGAGTTTATTTTGTACTAGACTCCATGAGAGGTACATTACGTTTGTTTGTGTGTTTAATTTTAACTATAAGTCTAAAGCTCAGAGAAGTTAAGTTATTTGCCCAAGGTCACACAGCTTGTAAGTGACAAAGCTGAGACTGGAATTCATGCCAGCTTGCCTCTGACATCTTTATTAAGTTGTCTTCCCATTGAAAAGAAAAATAAAATCTATTATCAACAAACCAGCAATATCGACTAGGAATGGGTAGAATTTGTTCCTTTGTGTATGTAATAAAAATAACTCATGACTGGCAAGTTTAGTAATGGTCTCAGAGATCATTCAATAGCTACTTAGAATGAATCCATTTGTCTCCAAAATGCCAATGATGGTATCTCTGGGTAGTAAACTTATGAGTGATTTTTCTAATCCCTTCTTTATATTTTTTCTGCATTTCCCACATTTTCTACAATGGGTCTATATTAGTTCCATCATCTGAAATGCAAGCAACTCTTAGGGAAAAAAAGTGTGTATTGATTCATCCTTGATAGTGGAAACTTCCCTTGCTGTTCCTGAACATATTCACTGCATCTAAATATCAAAACTCACTTCTAATTCAATTAATTTAAGGAGATCCAAACCGTGTCCTTGTCCCAAGGTCGTGAAGGACACTCTTCATCTACAAGTCTATGGGGAATACGGATGATTCCTGAGAAAACACCAGACTTCTTATTTGGTTTCCTGCAATTGCCTGTGTAAAGCATGGTGATGTCTTCCCAAAGGGGAAGTACATCTTGTATAATGTAAGATTTAAAGCAAGGAGAAGGCACACTAAAGTGAAAGCTGCAAAAGATAAATCAAGTATGAGATAGAAAATTTGGCCGCCTTCAAAGGAAACAGAGCTTTCAAATAGTGATAAAATTAAACTTTTCCCCTCTTTTCATTCAGTATAATTCCAAGGAAAAGATGTGCAAATGTTACCAGGACTAAATTTAAATATTGATGCTCCATCTCTTGCTTACTGCCTTATTAAAGAAATTCTAAAGAGCTCATTGGGGGAAATTCTTTTCTGAATTGTAAGTACTTTGTGTTTTGACTCGAGATTTCTTTTTTAAAACCCAGGATAAAGTTTGTTTGTTTGTTTTTTATCTTTTTGCACTTGCTGATACTCCTCTGAAAGGCAACTAGTTCATTTCTTGCGACACAGAATGGACACAATATAGATTCTGTATCATGAAAAAAGTTGTTCTCATTCCTTGCTAATAATTTCCGCATATAAAAAATGATTTTATACAACCTGATAAAGATTTTCAATGACCAGCCAAAGGGACGCAAGGTCATCTCAGGAGCTCCCCACAGAGTGATGAGCCCTCCGGGCGGAGGGGCTCCCATTACATTACCTGAGCTCCTCCACGTTAGCCACACTCCTGGCAAGAATCCCCTTCTCCCGACGAAGCTTCCTGATCTCCAGCTTGAGGATCCTCAGGTCCTCCACCCGCTGGTTGTACTGGCTCTCGCCTTTATTCAGCACGGACTGTTGGATCTTGATCTTCTCATAGAGCAAGGCCAACTCGTCGTTGCGCCGAATAAGCTGCGACCCGAGGATATCTCTCTCACTGACCACCTGGACAGGGAGGAAAGACCATGGCCACCAGGGGACTAAAGGTCTCACTTTTCATAACGGAAGCAGCATTCACTCAGCCAATGAATAGTTAGCCAATGCTAGGCTGACCGGACGTACCATTCTAAATGGGACAGTACTGGTGTTTTCTGTGCCTTTTAAACGGTACGTCTGGTCAGCCTAGAAGGTCCACGTGCGCTATGCACTCACTGGGTGGGGGACTGGAAATTGGAAATAGCCTGCTAAACCATCAGCCCTGGATTTCTCCCATGAGAAGTTGCAGTCTGGTTGGAAAGAGAAGGAGTACAACAAATAATCCATAATAATAATAATCCAATAATCCTTGGCCTGTGAGTGTTTGGTTGATTGGTTTTTTTCCAACCCATTTTTAAATAAATGTTTAAGTTTGAATGACTTTATGGTGGGCTACTCTTGCCAAGTTCCACCATTCCTTACTGTATGATACTGGCCAACTTCTCTTGTTTTTAACCTGCTGGCCCTCTGAAAGCAAATAGGTTTCAATCCCCAAATTATGTAATTATTAATTGCAATTATATGCAAGCAATTATATCATACTAAAATGTGAGCTCCCCGGGGACAGGGACCTAATCTTCTTGTTCATCAATGTATCCCCAGTGCCTAGAGGAGGAGCAACTGACACATAGTAAGTGCTCATAAATATGACTCTAATAAATGAATGAATATTTTATAATTAAACAACAAGAGATAAGCCTCTGCTGCTGTTCTTCCAGTAGACTGAATGGAAGAGCTTAGAGAAGAGTGAGGATGTGTGAGGAGTTGAATCAAACAGTTGTGTCTGCTGAGGAAGTCTGTGGGTCTGGTGAGGAGGTGTTCCTACCTGGTCCAATTCCTTCTTCTGTCTCAGCCTCTCCCCATCAGCCTCAGCAATAATTCGCAGGAGTTTTCTCTCTTCAGCTTCCTGCTTTTCAATGAAGTGTTTGGTCTCTAGGGCTTGTTGTCTCAGCTTCTGCAGCTCAGCCTGGCAAAGAGTGAAGGGTAAGGACAAATTTTACTCTAATAGCACAAACCAGGACTGCGGGGCCCAGAACCCGATGTACAGTGTGCTTCTTATACTTTCCTCTGATGTTTTGTTTAACATGGTTTGATCCCTCTCACAAACAAAACAAGCTACACACACACACACACACACACACACACACACACACTCCATACACAGCAATGTACATTACAGTGATCATGTTTATTCCATGAGTTGTACCCTTGAGGGATTTTATCATTTTTCTATATACGTGTAGCAGAGACTTCATTGGTATTCAACAGCATTTCTCTTACTGGTTAAACCTATGGAGAATTCACAAAGAATAGTACAGAAGAAAATGTGGGGGTGAGCATGGGGGTGGGCGTCTTTGTATCCACCAGCTGCTAAAATGGTCCTAATATCACCAGCACATAGACTGCAGAGATAAAGTCCATTTCAAGCAAAAATTCAATTAATAAAGATAGCAAGTATCTATCTTATAAAACATCTTGATGAAACAAAAGAGATGCCATGGTATAAAAAAAATCTGCATCATACTCCCAAGATGCAGTTAATCTAGACGAGAAGGTAAGATACACAATTATTATGGAAATATTAACAAGTCCAAGCAACAATGTTTCCATATTTTTATTATCACACAGACAGTGACTTGACATTACAGGAGGTCAGAGGACTGGGTTTGTCAGGTAGGCTTCCTGGGAGAGCTCAGATCTCGAAGTGCTTCAGGTTACCTGGAAGTTGTAAGAGTAATGGGGAAAGGACGCTATGGGCTGGAGAGTTTCAAAAGAAAAATTCCTCCCATCAAAGGATACATTCACTGAAAATCCACGAGATTATTTGTGACCAAATATTCTAAGTGTGATATTAGGTATTTTGCATAGCTGCTCTTATCCCCATTTCACAAATGGAATAACAGAGACAAAGAAAAGCAAAATAACTTACCTGAGGTCACACAGCTAGTAGGTAGCAGAGTTGAGATTCCTGCCTAGATCTTTTGATTCTGAAGCTTGTGCTCCCTCTGCTATCATCATACAATACTTCCAAATCAAATACAGGAGACAAGTACGATGTGAGGACTCCCCATCCACTGGAGATAACAAATATAACCAACCACGCTACAGAGTGGAAATCTATCTACAGTATGACAAAGGACATGGGGGTATATAGGAATGAGTTCTTATTTCTGCCTGAGGTGTAGATGGAAGAACCAGTCAGGGCCTTGGCTGTTGACTGATATTTCCAAAGTGAGCAGGCATGTGCTGGGGGTAGAGTAGTCAATAGTCAGGCTGGTATGAACAAAGGCATGCAAACTGTAAAGTGCCCAGGTGTTCACCAGACCGCAAAGCATCCCATGTGGCTGGAGTAGAATATTATCAATAGGTAAGGAAGAGCAGGAAGGAAGAAACAGCTGGACCAGCCAGGGAAGGGCTTTGGAGGCCACACACTGTAGGGCTTAGGCAATGAGGAGCCACAGAGGTATTACAATGAAAGGAAAGAAGAATATGTTTTCAAGTGGCTCCACGCCAAAACGGGAAGGACAGGTGTTATCACAGACCAGGTCAGCACAAGAAGAAACCAATGGGAAAGAAGTCTGCTTTCACCCATGCCAGGAGCCACAGGGAGATGATAAGGCAGTATTGAGGTTCCAACTTTTCAGTGACTGGCAGATCAGCAAATCAGTGAAAAAGTAATCATTTTTTTCCTTTAAGAAAGTATTGGCAAATGGCCAGCAGACATATGAAAAAATGTTCATCCTCATTAGCTATCAGGGAAATGCAAATCAAAACCACAATGAGATACCACCTCACACCTGTTAGCATGGCTGTTATCAACAAGACAAGGAATAACAAGTGCTGGAGAGGATGTGGAGAAAAAGGAACTCTGGTACACTGCTGGTGGAAGTGCAAACTGGTACAACCACTGTGGAAGGCAGTGTGGAGGGTCCTCAGAAAATTGGGAATGGAGCTACCATTTGACCCAGCAATCCCCCTTCTGGGGATCTACCCAAAAG
>PVJL010008903.1:0-62263 GCA_004026885.1 Lyroderma lyra
GGGGGGAGAGAGAATGAGAGAGAGAGGGAGAGAGAGAGAGAACTCTTAAGAGGGGGCTTCCTCAATGATAGTTCCTGAAGTATCTTTCTTTCCAAGGAAACAGATGCCAAGAATCTCAGCCATCCTCGGCGGTCACGTGGAATTGCACGGTTCTACACCAGACTATTGTTTCTAACTAGGAGGTGAGTGGACAGAACTGATGGAAATTTTCAGAAGGAAGATGGGCGATCACAGACAAGTAAGGGCCGGCACTGTGTCACACCTGAGTCCTCCAGGTAAAGGTTGGCAGGCTGGCCTGCAGTTGCGGAAGCCTCGGGAGCGTCCCCCTGTTGGACGGTGAGCCCCCCTCCATTACTCCTGGGCGCGGTACCCGCGCTCCTCTGGGCTCCTAGAGCACTTGTAATCTGGTTCAGACAACCTAGCTCTGAGAGGCCATCTTGTGTTATTGCTGTCTGTGTTTGGCTTCTCTGCTTAACAGTCATTAGCATCTCCAGGGCCTGGCCGTGTCTTGTTTTGGATCCAGTGATGCCCAGTGAATGGTGTCAGTGCGAACCTTGCTCAGGATCCTGCTAGAAAGCCCTCGATTTCTCCCGTTCTGAAACCTGGAGTCTATTTGCCTGCTGAGGCATCCGGATGTTTTGCTCAGGGACCTCCTGGAGAGAGTCCCCTCATCCAAGAGATCAGAAGGAATCAAGCGGGGAAGAGGGTGGGCTGGGCTTCTGCCCTTCCTTCACACCTCCACCTGCCAATGCTTTCCTAGGACCCTGATGCTGTCTAGCTCTGAGAAGGACCCCAGAAAACGTTGGAATAAATGCCACACGGGGCCCTATCCTCGCTCCTTGCCCCTGGCCCGCAGGAGCTGGCCCTGACAGCAGGCGCCTTGCGGGGCTGGGGATGGGGACCTGCCAGGACGTCATCAGGACGTGGCTCTCAGAGGGAACACGCACGCTCCTGAGGAAACACTGCCAGGATCATTAAGCTCTTGTTCTCCTTTAGAACAGCCTTCTCCTGACACAGCACAAAACACAGCAGGCTCCTAAGTGGAACCCAGAGGAATTCCATCTGGGAAGGAGCAGGGCTGCAGAGTACAACAAACACAGCAGCTGAGCAACCCAGTGGAAAGAGCCAGAAAAGCCCCCTCTTACATTGGCTGCATGCCATTCAGCTGCACAGTCCCGCCTCCTGGCTCCTTCCTGTCACTGTGCACGTCCCTCCCTCTCCCTGGGAAGAGTGGCGGAGTCGATGGACACCAGCCATGTAGCTGTAAACAGGTCACCTCCAGGGTTCCTGCCCAGGGCTCAAGTTCTGGCAGCATTACCTGAGATTTCTCTGCACCCAACACGTTGACCATCACCTCCATCACTGTCTCGTGCATGCCGAGGACTCGCATGAGGTTGGGGTGTTGGTAAAACACCTTGTTGTTCATTATGTCTCTAGGGTAAGGATCGGAGAGAGACTTCAGCACTTCCTTATTTCAAGGCTACGGAAACTCGGGGACGAGAACACACAAATGCGCACGCACACGAAGGGTGAAGTGATGAAAAGGTGACAGGCGGGATCATAATAAGAATGCAAGAGGTCGAACCTGTGCGGAGTGACTTTTTTAGCTGATAGGAACATTCCGTGCTCTTTTATTTCTACCAAGTCCTTGCTTTCTCTTTTTGAAACAGTTCCTTTTAATGACATATTAAACAGTTGCCCCTTTGGTCCTTGTACTGGCAAGATTTTTAAGGCGGCCCGAATCACTGTGTTTCTTTCCCTCCAGGAACTCAGCGTCTCCTCATGTTTTCCTTCTCTCGTCCTTCTGTTTCTATGTACTTCGGTTTGTTTGTTTTGTTTGTTTGTTTGTTTTTTTAGTGATAAGGCTGTATGTACCCTTTTCATGTCACAACTGTGTATTAGGTACCAATGATATTTTGGGACAGTGGTTCTCAAAAACCAATAAAATTATCAACAAAATAAAACAAAAGAATTATATTTTTAAGCCAAAACAAAGCTGCAGGCAAATCCAACGACAGAAACAGCCCTGGCGTTGGCCGTGTGAAGGCTGGCAGCGAGGTCACTCTCTGTCCACCCCCACGTACCCCTTCCCCTGAGTGCTGCAGCTGCTATGCAGAGGGCCACCAGGTTTTACTGCTGCTACGTCTACTGCAAGGGCTGAGGCGGAGGCTGATTGCTTATTTCTCCTCCCATAAAAGTCTCTTCATTTCTATTAAGAGAGTCTTCTTTGGAAACGAAATGCAGGAATGTGTGTGTCCCCCTCGCACCCATTCTGGGCATCCTCCAAGTCCCTGTCCCGGGCCTGGGACATAGACGCTCGTTTCGTTGGCTGGCCCAAGCATGGGGGGTGGGGACACTCGACAGCAGGAAGGCTGCAGTGCTGCTTCTTGATTTTAATGAAGGAAAATCATGGGTTGCTCAGTGAACCCTTTGGAGCTTTGGTTTTCTCATCTGCAACATGGAAGTGCTACAATCCCTAATTAACCCATTTCCTTTTTAGAAAAAAATAGTGCAGCTCACCGCCACATTTATTTAATTTTACACAAACACACTCCTTGAGGCTTAAGCACATCTGACTGGTTGTCAATGTGAGAATAGAATCTAACAACTGTTCTTGGAGTTATTTCTAAACAGCACGTATCTCTAATGCTAATGGGACAGAAATGTACATGATGGCCAGTATTTAATACATTTTTTCACACATAGGAATGCTACATTTTCTAGGATTTGAAATCCGCCAGATATCTGAGTTACCTTGGGGTAAAGGGGCCCGTGCCCTGGTGAGGAGTCTCGGAGCAAATGAGAAACGGGTTAAAATAAATCTTTTTTATATGTAAAGTGCTATCTTTTTAACAACGTGGTTTCTAAGTAGGGTGACCAGATGTACCATTGTTAAACAGGACAGAAAAGAACGGTCCTGTATGGTTTCAAACAGTACATGTGCTCAGCCTACTGACACCTTGAATTTAGCTCAGTGAGAAGAGGCTGACCATACGGACCACTTGAAATGGGAAAGGACCGTTGTTTGTTTACTGTCCCATTTAAAATGGGATGGCTGGTTCCCTGGTGGGCAGCGGCTAGGCTTTGGCACAGACAAAGCCACGGCCTGGGTTCGATTCCCAGCCAGGGAACACCCCCCGCCCCCACCACCAAAAAAAAAAAAAAAAAAGTAAAATGGGATGTCTGGTCAGCTTACTTCTAAGGAAGAGACACCAGGTATTGTTATGGGTAAAGGTGTCTCAGAACTGACAGAAATGACCCTCTAGGACAGTGCTGGGAAAAGGGAGGGAGCAGGCAGTACTTTCTCAGAGGGAAGTCTCAGAAGATTTCCAGTCAAAAGCAGAAGTGCTCCAAAGTTTTCTCTCTTCTTGGGTTGAACATGTCATCCCTTCCTCTGAATTTTTTTCATTGCCACCCCGAGTCCTTTCTCATCAGTTTCAAGCTAAATAACTGTTTTTCTCCAAGACTCTTCTCTACTTCTTCTGGCAGTGTCCCTTCACCCTGATGAGCAGAGAGTTTGGTCTCTCAGGTTATCGAAGGGGACAGATGCGGCAAGGTTGTGCCCATTGGAGGGGCCGCACAGGGACTACACGTGATGTGATTCTGGACCACCCATGCAGCAAGGCAAACCTGTTTTCCCACGGGAAGCCCTCTGACAGCCCCGCCCATCACTGTGAATGACCTACCCCAGTCCATTGATCATGAGCATCTCCTCCTCTTTGCCCATCCTGACACTGAGGAGGCAGCGGATCTGGCCCAGGGCAGCCAGCAGGTTGATGGTGTCGCTCACGGAGGCCTGGCTGATGGTGTAGGTCTTCCGCAGGGCCTGCAGCAGCTCCCCGATGCTGTCGTACTGCCTCCGGAGGAGGTTGAACATCATCCGGACCAGTTCTGCATCCTGGATCTGGTCCTCTTGGGCCCAGCAGATCATCGTCTGTGAGATGAGCTCCTTCAGGGTCGCTAGAAGGACAACAGCAAGGACTAGTACTGTGGCCGCCCAGTCTCAGGGAGGGCTGTGTACTTCAGCTACTTCAGACACATCATCAGTCCGTCAAGAATAAAAACTTCTTTTTGTAAGGATGGGGTATGGCATGTGGAGGAGAATATGTTATCAGAAGACACAGAAGTATGTGAGCAATGCTATTAAGAGCAGAGCAGGCGATGGAGTGCAGTGGACTACGAAGACTCGCTCAGGTCTAACGGCTTTGCAGTGGGACACCCAACCACCATGGACCAAACTGTGCTGCCTGCATCTCTGCAGAAGTCAGCTACACTGCATCACGGACTGCCTTCGCGAGCACTGAGAGAGGAAAACCAGTAAGACTTTGAATTCAGAATTTCTCACGGCTCATACTGCTTGTGCAGAAACACCACTGTGTAAGTAAAGGGAAGATCGCTGGTGGGACTCGAACCAGCTGAGGGACTTTCAGAGCTTAGATTCGATACCATGTGATGACTAGCACTGGTGTGGGACGATGACCAGAAGGGAGATGTGAACAGCAGGAGAGAGCAGAAGGGGGCCCTGTCAGAATGGCTGGGAGGGCACAGCCCACCCCTCCCCATGCCATACTCAGGTCCAAAGAGTTCTAGAAGCTTCCACAAAGGAGGTGAGAATTACTGCTTTTAAATTATAATTGATCCAAGTCTGTCTCTGCCTATCACATTCCCATAAGGTATGGATGGCACCAAGATCTTTAATTCAGACCTGGTGATAAAGGTAGAGCTCAGGGGACAATGAAGGTCAGGCAGTCCATCAGAGAAAGGACTGGGGATAAACTCAGATGATGCTTTCGGTAGCCTGTGCCATCTCTAATAATCTAGTTTTTTACTTCCATATATTATATATGGCAGATGTCTGCTCTACATTCAGTCTTGGCTCATCATAAGGATATAAAAATAGAGCTCCAGAAGAGATCTAGATGTAAAGGATTCATTTGACTTACAGCTGTGTCTATCAACCCTGTGGGTATTTTAGGTTCAGATGGGAGACATAAGCTGAAAAACTTAAAAAAGGGACCAAAGGCAGAGAGAAGCACAGTTAAAAGATGTTCCTAAGAGATCTCACTAGGCAGGGATTGCTGACTAATAGCTGTTAGGTCAGATACTATCTGAACCCTTTGCGGGGAAAATTTATTTATGGGCTAGACTGAGCTCCTCTCAGGAACCTGCTTCCTTGGTAGCCAAATGTAAAAGTTCCAATTTCTCCTAGTTACTAGTCACAGTAAGGAATGAAAGCAAGACCAAAACAGACATTATTAGATCCAATGTAAGTTTTTCTAGTCCTGTAAATACAATTCTTTCTTTAGCCTATATTTTGAGCTGAAAAATATACAATTCTCACCACTAATGAGCCAATCCTCTGCAGAGATAATACAAATCATTACAGTCCTTGCCTCACAGAAAAAGCAACAATCAGAATTATTAATCAGCTCAAGGTCCATCTTCTTTTTAACAGTTAATTTTACAGAGTCATAATGAAACCAAGTGAATTTTAGATTAATTCAGAATTTGGGTGAAGTCAGTCTTACAATGACTTAAAAATCTAGTCTAGACCAGTGGCTCCCAACCTTTTCTAGTTCTTTTAACTATTTCTTTTAAACCTATTTCTATAAATTGTACCCCTTGATTTTAAAACAGCGGTTTGACACTTTTGTTCAGAGCCTGTCTTAATGTAAAATAGTGGAAATGAGTTAATAAGGTAGGAAAGGAAAATTACTGCACTAAAAGTACAAACCACAGATTTAATTTTACAATATTTGTAACACGGTTAAATATTGATAATGATGATCAAGTATTTAAACATTTAAAAAAGTACTTGAAAAGAATCATGATTAAAGAGAACGTGCTTACTATTACTCAGTCAATAACTACACTGGTCAGTCTGGCTACAGATGTATTTATATGTTTGGGGAAGCCCTAAAAACGTTGCAAATGGATTGTTCTGCATCAGTAGGAAAGCACTTTGGGGGAAGAAGGGTTCACAGCCACACCCTCACCAATCATCATTCGCTAATGTGACCTAATTTTGAAGTGTCTCCATTAACAATGATTCAAACTTAACATTTATTGTTCCATAACTAAAGTTTTACATTTTTTACTTAACTTTCCACCATTATGGATTATTTTTCATGTACCCTTGAACGGTCCACACATACCCCTGGGAGTACCCGTACCACTGCTTGGAAACTGATGGTCTAGACAATGGAACATTTAGAGAAGAACATCTCACTTGGGGGAAAATGGGAAAGGACACAGCCTTTTAGCCTGAAAGGATGGAAGCAGAAATCATCCCTGAGTTCATTGTCCAGGCCAGCCTTCAAGGTTAAGAATAAGAGAATGAGATAAATACATGTGCAACCAGACCCCAAGATCGTGACAGAAAAGGCAACACTCATCATTGTTGTGTTATTGATGGACAGAAGTAATTAGATGGAAGGCATGACATTTAAGGCCATTCTTGTTGATCCGTGTTTCCAAATGTGAGACCAAGGGCCAGAAAGTGAGAGAAGGAAAGAAATGAGAAGAAAGCTGTAGGAAATGGTAAGAAACATCCTCAAGACACCTGAAAATATTTTTCTCCCATTCAGTTGGCTATCTGTTTGCTTTGGGGATGAGTGGGGAGGGGAGGGGAGAAGGGGAAGGGGGTGTGAGAGGAGGGAGGGGAAGCTAAATACACGGTGACAGAAAAAGAAGTCACATTAGGTGGTGAACTTATAGAACAAGTTGACAATGCACTGTAGAATTTGTATGCCTGAAACCTACGTAATCCTTGCTAACAGATGTCACCCCAGTAAGTGTAACAATAAAAATAAATTAAAATTAAAAATTAAAATGCTGGTATTTCAGAAAAAAAAAGGCCCCTGAAAAGCACAGTGAGTTTTGTGACCTGACACATACTAGAGACCTAGCACTCACCAAGCACACCTAGGCAGAATCAATGAATTTCTAATGGCCTAAAAACTTCTGAAACTGAGAAAATGAAGCTTTACACCCCTGGCAGCTATGCTACTAAAAATTCCTCAGATTTTAATTAGCTTCCACGAACCAGAGGCAGAGAGCATAAATGTACCAGGGTCAAGAGGTTAAAAATCACCATCACCACATGTTCTAGAATGTGGTAGGCTCTCTCCATATATCTGTGCATCTGAGGGATTAAAATAATGCATATAACCATGTCTGGCACATGGTTATACTGTGGGCTTTATAAAGGTTAACTATTATACTGTCTATACCACTTGTTACAAAGAGTGTGGTCCACAGACTTTTTGGGTTCCCATGATATCTCTGAACCAGTCCTGGGTAGACTTTCTCAGGGCAAAGGGTACTTCTCCAAGTATCACGGTGCACTAGCTATTTATTATTCAGGCAGTCACCCCAAAATTGTTTGGCAGTCAACTGGTGGACTATGATTGACGTCTTGCCCAGCCCTGCTTTAGGGAGTTCTCAAAGCCAAATATATTTTCATAGTAATGCTAGATGTTATTTGCCTTTTTCATTGTGTTGGTAGCTGCACTAATGGTGCAAAAGCAATGGACGGTAAAACTGCTGGTGCCTTAGCATGTATGAAGTCAGTAGCACCGACTCTATTTTTCACTGCCACATCCCCAGGAGAATGCCCAGTTACACATAAGAATGTTCTCAATGAAGTAGAAACATGATTAATTTTTATTAATAATAACAACCTCTTGAGTATACACCTTTTTAATATCCTGTGTAACAAAATAGGAGGTATGCCAAATGCAGTCCTGCGGTATGTCAAAGGGCCTGGTTTTTCTTGAGGAAAAGCACTGGTGAGATTGAGCTGTGAGTTAACCCAGTCGCGTGTGTCATGGAAAGACATTTTTAATGAAGAGAACGAGGGACAAACTTGGTTAATCAGTCTTGGGCAAATGACAGATGTTTTCCTAAAAATGAAGAAGGAAGCCTGCCACTTCAAGGAAAACAACTGGTAGTATTGGTTGCCATAATATAATCTGAGCTTTCAGGTGAAAACAAGTAATTTGGAAAGAGTTTATCTATCACAGTGAGTTTGGCAGCATCCCAATACTCAAAGATTTTTCTTACTAAACTGTTGATATTAACAAATGTGACTTTAAAAACGTTTTATAAGAATCAGCATAGTTAAAATGGCCATGATAGTCAAAGCAATATACAGATTTAATGCAAGCCTCATCAAAATCCCAAAGAGAGTTTTTCAAGAAATACAATAACAACAAAAAAATCATTAGATTTGTATGGAATTATAAAATACCCCAAACAGCTAAAGCAATCCTACCAAAAAAAAAAAAAAAAAAAGACTGGGGTTATTACACTCCTTGACATCAGTTTATATTACAAAGCGACAATAATCAAAACAGTGTGGTATTGGCAGAAAAAGAGACACACAGACCAATAGAATAGAACTGAAAACCCAGAAATAGGGTTCCCTGGTGGTGTAATGCCACTGCCTGGGCTTGATTCCCAGCCAGAGAACCACACACACACGCAAACCCAGAAATAAATGCACACATGTATGGGCAGATAATATTTGACAAGAAAGCCAAAATAAACAATGGAGAAAAGAATGTCTCTTTAATAAATTGGGCAAATTGAAAAGCTATGTGCAAGAGAATGAATCTAGACTGCCATCTGTCCCCATGTACCCAAATTAACTCAAAAGGGATCAAAGACCTACACACAGGATTTGAAATAATAAAGTGCATAGAAGAGAACATAGGTATTAAACTATGGACCTTGGATTTAGGGAGGAATTCATGAATTTGATCTCAAAGGCAAGGGAAATAAAGGAAAAAACAAACAAATGGGACTATATCAAACTGAAAAGTTTCTGCACAGTAAAATAAACCATCAACAAAAGAAAGAAGCAATCAACCTGATAGGAGAAAACATTTGCAAACAACATTTCTGATAAGAGGCTAATATCCAAAATATATAAAGAACTCATACAACTCAACAACAAAAAACAAATAATCCAGTTAAAAAAATGGACAGAGGACTCGGATAGACACTTCTCCTATGAAGATACAGAAATGGCCAACAGATATATGAAAAAATGTTCAACTTCACTAGCTATTAGAGAAATGCAAATCAAAACCACAATGAGATACCACTTTACAACTTTAAGAATGGCTGTTATCAATAAGACAAATAACAAATGTTGGAGAGACTGTGGAGAAAAAGGGACCCTCACACACTGCTGGTGGGAATGTAAATTGGTATAGCCGCTATGGAATACAGTATGGAGGTTCCCCAAAAAATTAAGAATAGAATTACCATTGACCAGCAATACCTCTTCTGGGTATCTACCCAAAAAAGGTGAAAACATTTTTTTCCGTAAAGATATGTGCACCCCAGTGTTCACTGTAGCATTATTCACGGTGGCCAAGACATGGAAACAACCAAAGTGCCCTGCGACAGATGACTGGATAAAGGAGCTGTGGTACATACACACAATGGAATATTACTCAGCTATAAGAAAGGATGAAATACTGCCATTTGCAACAACATGGATGAATCCTGAGATTATCTTGCTAAGTGAAGACATAAAAAGTCAAGATCCATAGGACTTTACTCATCTGTGAGATATGAAACTGAACGCAACAAAGGAAGAAGACAAAGAAACAAGAACTCATAGATCCAGACAACAGTTCAATGGTTACCGGAGGAGGAGGGCCGAACACATGGAGAGGGAGGGAGAGCTGAAACTGGGTGGTGGGCACACAATGCAACACATAGAAGGCGTATCACAGAACTGTGCATCTGAAATCTATATCATTTTACTAACCCATGCCACTCCAATAAATGTAATATAAAGAAAAAGAAGCATGTATAACCGAACACTTGTTTTCTGCTGAGACATAAAATCAAACCTATGGGACAGAATGCCTTAGAGAACCTAACCATGTGCATGTGGTTTCCTTGACAATTATAAATGGCTTCAATTATGAAATTATTAACATTCTAACTTATTCCACTTTTGCAATTAGTATAATTAAGGAGAGTCCCATTTAGGCAACTATATCAACTATATGATCTAGAAGTGGCATTTTCAATGATTTGTCAGGTTAACTCAGAATAGAAATCTATCTAAGGCACTGTATTATTTAGGAAGACTTGATGCCTGAAAGATACTTTAAAAGAAAAATAGCTCCTTTACCACATGATTTCTGGGCTAATCAGACCTTCCACATGAGAAGAAAAGGAGTAAAGCTAGCTTTAGTACACTAGTTTGGGAGACCAGGTATTATTTATAGTTAAGTTGGGTACTTCCTTCCACTTGCCATTTTGATACCTGCTATGGACCTCAGATCCCTAAGCCCGCCACTCTATGATGCTTACTAGAAAATTCTCTAGAGTCTCCACAATATTTGGCAGAACTCCATTTTTTTTAAAATTAGTTTCAGGTATATAAAACAACATAACGATTAGGCATTTATACCCTGCACAAAGTGACAACCCCACGAAGTCTACTACCTGACATGGTATAACTGTTTTTTTAAATGATAAAATGACCAGCAACGCACTTGCCAACTACAGTAAGAGAAAGGTCATTTATTCTCATGGTATAGATTTAAATTTTTAGGCTGCAGGAGTCTGGAAAGAATTTTTTCTTTTCATTTCTAAATTCAGATCAGCGTCCAAGCGGTCATGAAGCGGTGCAGTACATGCTTATTATCAAAGAGCAGCCGCTGGCCGCGCCAACCCCCGCCGACTGCACACCGATGCCCGCGTCACGCCCGCGGGAGGGTGCCCTTAAATCTGGGTCGGTTTGGAAGAAAGGCTTTTGGTTACACTGAGGAGAGGGAGCCAACAAAACTGGACTTACTTAGCTTGAACTTGGAAAGCGATTTACAATGCTCACACTTGCAACTGGGAAAGAAAAAAAAATGATACTGTGCGTGTAATTATGAACACTTATTTTTCAGTTCCAGGTGATTCAAGTCAGCTCGTGATACGCTATAAGTGCTCTGGAGGCATTAACAGGTGGTACATCATTCTCTAGTGAAAAGAACACGTGTACTTTGACCTCTGCTCGCTTCCTCCGGGTGGTAGGCTGGATAACGGCTCCCCCGAAGACATTTACCTCCTAATTCTCAGAACCTATGAATACCGGGAAGCCTTTCATGGCAAAGGCACTTGGCTTATGTGATTTAAGTTAAGTCTCCTGAGCTGGGGAGACTGTCTTGGATTATCTGTGTGGGCTCAGTGTAATCACAAGGGGCTTTAATAAGAGGGAGGCAGGAGGGTCAGAGTCAGCGAAGGACATGTGGTAACCGAAACAGAGGTGGGACAGATACCATTGCTGGAAGGCGTCGCTTGTCAAAGAACGCAGGAGGCCTTTAAAAGCTGGGAAAAGCAAGTAATAAATTTTCCCCTAGGGCCCCCAGAAGGAATGCAGTGCTACTAACCCATTTTAGATGTGTGACCTCCAGAGCTGGGTGATAATAAATCTGTGTTGTTTTAAAGTCTGTTGTAATTTGTTATAGCAGCATTAAGAAACCAATATACTCCCACTGAGAGAAAGTCCTGGGTTGCGGATATCTGAGTCCCTTCCCAAAGCTACAAGTCACACTGGAGGGTCTCAGGGAGCAAGCTGCTATTAATGTCTTCAACCCACAGGAGCCCTGAGAGATCCACTTCTCAGTTTTTGCTGAGGCAATCGGAGTAAGTGACAGAGTGCTGACACAACTGAGGTCTGCCTGGATCTAGCCCAGAGCTTCTGTCAAACCAGAACATTAAATGCAGAAAGCACCTACTGCAGAGCTGCTATGGCCAATTAAATGGTGAACACAGGGCACAGACAGCGTTTTCTGTAGTTCCTAGGCCATAGCCCTTTGGCCTCTATTCTCCCTCTGAACATCCAGGGTTAGAAGTCTCTATATTTCAATGTTAACCACTGAGGACATAAAAGATGCTGATGACGACAACCATCATGGCATAATGAATATTCCTGACCATACATGCAGCATTCATTTGTCCCTTCTTCCTTCTTAACAGAGCCCCGATTTGGTAGTTATCTGCCTCTCTACCTCATGGTCCATGATCCTCAGTGAAAGCTGAAGCAACCTCACTCCAAAGGTGGGCTCCCTTGACTTAAGCTGGCATTTCATTTTCTAGTCATTCTCATTGCTTTGTGAGTTGTCCTGTGATCAAGTTCTCCAACCAAAGGTGATCTCAGAATCCTTGCTTTATGAATACCAGGGCAGGAGGCACTTTCTCGCTTTTTCCTGTGACGCTATACGCGGTGCATGGATGTGAGTCCCAGAACTGCAGCTGCCATCCTGCCGCCAGCCTGAAGGCCCAGCTGAAATGTGAAGCAGGAAGGCTGTGGGGAGGGCCATGGGATTCACTCAGCCCGGTGCTGGCTCCATCTCCAAATGTTCCCTATCAGCTCATCTACCTGAGTTGGGGTTTTTGTTTTGTTTTTTCTTTTTTGTGGAAAGCATGAGAAATGGTAAATGTAGAGATGAAGTTCTTATGACCTATACTTTGCATATTCATTTCAAAAGATGAGAGGTATGCAAGCGTCTAAGTACTGGAACATAAAACTGAGCATCGTTTTATTGAATCCTTGCCCAACATCACAATTAATAAACAACAGAGCTAGGATTCAAACCTCACTGTTGGAATCTAAACCCATCTGCTTTATCACCTTGGAGCTGCTCACTTTCAATAACTCCATAAAATTCAGAAAAATAATTATCTTTATTAATGCTTTAAATTTATATTATACTGTCTAGATGCTCTCTTAATAATCTATGAAATGGATTCTGGGATAAATCCTGACAATCATGAAGCTTTAGCTCTTTTGCTAACTACCTCTGAGCCGGGCAGATTCTTCTCTTCCTCAGAGCCCCAACTGCTTCACCAACAAAATAAAGTAATATAAAAATCACTTTCAAGAAAATGAAGGTAGGATGTTACAGTCACAGGTGTGCTGGGTACTTTGGTCCAGCTCTGTCTGTGTGACCTTGGTAGTTGTTTTACCTCTCTGTGTCTCTATCCTCTTCTATGAAGTCAAGTCACTTGTGGACTAATATGCTAGAATTCTGTCTATCTGACCCACCGAGCTGTTGAAAAGGTTGTACTAATTTATTAAAATAGCAAATGAATGCCGATGGCTTCGTTGGGTTAAAATGATGAGCACCAAGAATTTTACCACCACCTTTAGTGTCAACTGGCCCTATCTTGCCATTACCCAGCTTGCTTTTGCTAGCAGTAAAACCTGAGATTGAGAAATAAAATGTTAACATTTCAGTGGTTACTGATCATGGTAAGTGGCCATTATCAAAGCATCACCACACACCACTAACCACTTACATTGAGGAGATGAGCTGCGGCATCTTGATGGCCTTTTAAATGACGGTACTGACTGCTGACTGAGGAAGGACCCTTCTTACGTCAGGGGTAAGGTGGCACAACAGCCCATAGATTTATGTGGGAAGATATAATGGGCAAGGTCTCATGCCCTCTGTGCTCCAGAGCTTCCTCTGGCCTGCATGTCTGATCTGCATTAAAAAGTGGCCAAATACCTGCTACTTATGAGCACAGGTCAGGGAGAATACTAAATCCATGACTTCAGGAAGACTTGGACAATTCATCATGCTAATTTCTCTGCTTTCCTGGGACCTCTCTGGCCCAGGCCATACAGTAGGTACCATTTGCCTTTCAGTAGAACAAGGATGCTGTCAGAATCACAGAGAACAAGGTTATAGGGCTCTGAAAACTGGAAAGGAAAAGCCTGTAAGACAACAAGGAGCACTGTTTGTAGATGACAAGAAGGAACAGCTCTGTTACATGTCATCAGGGCCTCATGAACAGGCAACAGATGTCAGATCCCCAGAGGTGTGGGATGGGAGCAGGGCCCACCACGGGCCCCACAGCAAGTTGCTGAACATCCAAGAAAGCTCTCATTCATCCCAACTCGGTATTTAATTTTTGGATGTGTACACCTGTTTCCTTCTCTCTGGGCTTATTGGCTGGGGAGTAAGGGTAAAAGTTCAGGCTGCTTGCTAGAACATTCTACTTCTCATTACAGTAACAGTAGCCAAGGCTTACTGAGAGCTTCCTATGTGTCAGACCCTGTGCTAAACACGGCATCTGAATTATCATTTAACCCTCACAACCACCACGTAAAAGTGGAAAAGACCCACATGGTAGGAATGGAGTTTCCTCAGCAATGATGGTCATTATTAGGTTAATCCTCACTTTATTTAGAAACACTTCAATTTAATAAGCAAACCTAGGTTCCTGTAAATAGGCAGCATGGGGATGAGGAGCACTGGAGGCAGAGCTTCTGGCCTCGATCCACAACTGGCGTGGACCCCACAAGTTGCCCCAGTCAGACTGGCCTGGTTGCCCTTGAGCTTGACTCTCAGGGCTGGGTGGGTGGAGTCAAGTGTGGAAGCAAAATGCTCCCCCAACCCAGGACTGTCTCCAGCTACAGGACCCCCCACCACACACACACACACACACACACACACACACACACACACACACACAATCAGACGCAGCCCTGCAGAGAGCCAGCAAGGCCACGTTGCAGTGCTTGCTGTGGGTTCTGCCAGTCCATCCCTGTGGTCCCCTGGGGCCTCAGCCATCATATGGAGATAATTAGTCTGTTGTTTTGAAATCAGTCAACCAGCCTCACAATCATTTTCTCAAAAACGTTCAGGCGATTCGATGACCGATGATGACAGTGGGAAGAGCAGAGAGCGTGAGCAGACGCTGCTGGTGGTGTGCTAGGGAAGGATGTCCCTGAAATGAAGATGGAGCAGACATGGGACAGCAAAGGGCTCAGGGGCCTGAGGTCTCCATCTTTACTTTGCCAGGAAAGTAATCAAACTGCTTTTATTTTGGTTTCTATGTCTACGCAGTACGGAGAATAGACTGGTTGTGAGGCAAGCTACTGGCCACGCATCCTCCATGTCTGCGCTTTGCTATCCCCTCCCTCCAGCCCTGCAGCCCCCTCCCAGGCATCCCTGCGTGGGGCTGAGAGAGCAGGGCCCTGCACGTGCAGCAGGGTTCCAGTCCTGGCCTCCTTCTCACTTACAAGAACCGGGTCCAAATTATTTTGCTTCTCTCAGGCTTAGCTGCTGGGTGTGCAAAGCGGGAACCTGGCTCTCACTGCACCTGCCTGTTTGCTGTGAGGATGAAGCCAGATGAGGGATGTGAAGCATCTAGCACAATGCCTGGCACCAAGTAGGGGCCCAATAAATGGTAGGTTTTCCCTCTCCTGACAACCAGCTCTCCTCTCCATCCCTAAAATACGGCTACCGAAGGGCAGGCCTGACACCGGCTGGTTACGTGGATGCAGGATAATATGCATCCACTGCTGAGAGGCTCTGGCCCTGAGCCAGTGCACCACCAGGACGGGTTCGGATCCCCGCCTTGCCATCCATGAAGGGGGCTCACTTCAGGCTTCGGGTTCTCCATTTCATCATCTCCAGGCTGGGACTAATGATGCCTGTTGTGTGTGCCACGCAGGGCTATCCAGATGAATGAGAACAGGGTTAACAAAAAAATCTTGCAGTTTCTAAGGAGCTAAATGGAAGTAAGGCCCCATCCCTCCCCTGTCTATCTATTAATGCAATTGCCCCTCTCATAAGGATTCATAGGGACCATCTGTGCTACCCTCCTCCTCCTCACATTTCTAAGTGGTTTCCTACCTTTATAATGTCTCTGAGCCCTAGAGTTCACTTTTTGCTGTTAACATCTGTACTTGTTTTTTATTACTGCTGTGACAAATCACCATGAACTTAGTGACAAAAAAATAAATAAATAAATAAATAAAACAACCAAACAAGAAACTCCTACAAATTTACTGTCTTACAGTTACATAGCTCAGAAGTCTAATCCAGGCTGCTTGTCAGGGGAGAGAGAAAATCTAAGCTATTAAGGACCTACGCTGTGCCAGGCACTGCGAACGATGCTTCTGGAGGAATGACTGAATGGCTACACATTTACAGTCAAGGAAACTCTGCCTAAACTGTAGTTTGTGAGAAACACAGGCCTAGTACAAACAGGTAAAGGATTTTCTAGGGAATCTGCTGGATTGAGGTATGAAAACAAAGTGTGACCTAGTAGGGTAGGTTGCTACCACTAGATTTTACCTCTTCATTATCATATAAACTTCTGATAAGACTATATCAGCTTTCATCTTCGGTATGGTCTGGCGTTAGTTTAGGCAACCCCCTATAACACCCAGCCAGCTAGCAAGAAAGTCATCCTGAGTTTCAGGATGCTGTTGTTTCTTGTTTCATAGGAAAGTTGAGGTTTACCCACAGGCCATCTTGCTCATAAAGGAGAAATTGCAACACCTACCCTAAAAACTTGTTGGCTTCGCTGACCTTTTGATGTTAAAATTTTGACTTGTTAGGTTCTAAAGTCAAGTAGTGAGTTACCTCAAAGATGTAGTAAGCAAGATACAAAGAGTTCTAAAAAGCCATTCTGTATGTAATATTTAGGTTCGGGGCTCCTGATGCATACCCTGATAAATTCTTTGGCAAGCTTCATGAAACAATGGAATCAGAGTCAGGTGACCTGAATCAAGCCACAGCTTTACTCATCTTGGTTACTTTGTGCTGGTGACATTTAGTTACCTGGAAATTTTTCTGAAAGCAGGCAAGTGTGGAAAGAATAGATGAAGGTATCCCTTAATTCTTCTGAGTCTTATTTTCTTCAACTACACAATGGAAGAGTAAAAAAATTTAACAGCAGTAAACTAATAGAGCTATCCCTCAATGTCTGTGCTGGATTTGTTCCAGAAACCCTTGCAGACACCAAAATCCTTGGATGCTCTAGTCCCTTATATATTAAATGCCTTAGCATTTGCATATAACCTACACACATCCTCCCATATACTTTCAATCATCTCTAGATTATTTATAATACCTGATAATTGTACATGTTACGCTAATAGTTGTTGCACTGTATTGCTTAGGGAATAATGACAAGAAAGAAAATCTGTACATGTTCAGCACAGACCATTATCTTAGGTCACACTACATAGTACATGTCATCAGTAATGTAATTTTAAATAAAAACATTTTTGATCCACGGTTGGTTTGAATCCATAGAAGTGAAACCCAAATATATGGAGGGCTGACTGTTTACATGAAGTATTTGGTTAATTGTTAATTCATTATAGCATGTTGTCATTATCTATATTTTCAATATTTTATTAAATGCAAGGGTAAGAGAAATCAGATAAGCAATAACATGGACAAAGGTACCAATACTTTAAAGGATTTTTGATCCCTTTCTTGCAACTGGCTACCTATTCAGAAACACTGTCTCCATTTGATGAAGTAAAAAACAATCTTGGGAGTGTGGCAGTCAAACCATTCCTAAGATTTTCTCTTAAAATGTCAGTCCTGACATTTTAGAGAGTGAGGGGCTTTGTGTGTCTGGAACATCTGTCAGGGAACCCAGATGCTGACAACCAGACATGTGACCACCCTTCTATTTCTATTTCTGGGACTTCAGGATGGATTACCTACAACACAAAGCTTTAACCTCTCATAATTTTGCTCGTGGAAGGGAAGCAGCATGGGCTGAAGGCCTGGCGTCTCATACTGGGGTGGCCTCTCAGGTTTGCACGTTCCACCAGAAGAGACAGAATGTGGTCTTTCTGCCTGAGGCCTGAGATAGCAGTGCTAAAGCCTGCAGCTCTTAGTGTTACGGAGACTTCACAGAGCCAGGTGATCTCATCCGACTGACTCCACTTACCTAACAGGAAATGGTCCCCGTGGAGGACACCTAGTCGTGACATACTCTATGAGAAACATCCACTTTCAAAATAGACTCTCAGCAGGTAATACAGGTCAGTCTATGTTTAGTCCTGCTTCGGCAGGAACCACAAAGGGAATCTAAACTCACTATTTTGTGCCTTTAGAATCCTGCTGGCGTGTCCCCATCAAACCCCCGCCCTACCCTTCCCATGGTGACAGAAGGGGCTGATCAAGGATTGCCAGTGCAACTGCTGCCGAGTACCCTACATCCTGTTTCCAGAGGTTTCAACGCTCCTGCTGATAAATCGTGAAGATTCTTTCCCTTCAGAGATGTTCTGACACACAGAAGGTCAATATAAAGGACAATAAGATGTATGAAGGCTTTCAGACAAACCAATCACATCTTGACAGTCTATTGCTCTCGTCTATGATTTGAAAGCATATTCTAAGATGGATAGGAACAGGGAACAAGATAAAAAAGGCAACTCTATTAAACCTGGGAAGTTCCTCCTCCTTTAGACAAAGTATTTATACAATCTGACACTAAAGAGCAGACTGATGGGACAATATGCAATCTTCCTCTTGAAATGCTAATCGTTAAAGCATGATCTTGTTTCAGTGCGTCAGATGGTAGGAGTCACCTGTACTGCAAGGATTAGAGAAGTCAATTTGGACAAGGTTTGGCACTGTTGCGAAACAGAAGGTCAAAGTCCTCTAGGATGCTACATTATGAAAATCACGGCCAAAAATCAACCACCCTCCAACCCCACATCCTATTTCCTTTACTCCCCCTTTTATTATTTTATTTCCACATGAGGCAATTTTCAATGTTAAGGAACCACAAGGAGAAGTGTCAGAAACATCAATGGTTAGAAGAGGAAGATTATGGAAACAGAAAGAGGAACAAAAATCTGTTTCGAGGTATTGTAAACCAGGTTTCAGAAGACTCTGAAAGTAAACTCCTTAAGTCAGAAGAAAAGCATCACCCAAAATAGACAAGGATCACCCACTATCACAGAATGCCCAGACTGTCCTTATTTCACAGTACTGGTTAGACAGCCCTTAGCCACGTCGTAGAAGAGCTCTGGGTCGGAAGCACTGTGAGTGAAAGGGACTGTCACTTACTAGGGCCTCTCTCTTCCTCCTCTGTCGGCTGCTTCTTCTCCGGCTTGGGAGGACCTTTGATTTTAGACACCAGGGCACGGAGCTTGCCAGTCCAGGAAGTGTCCTCCTCCGCCGCCGCCTCCTCCTCCAGGGGAACCCCTAGCAAGCCACAGAACAGAGTGAAAATCTGGACCAGGGTATGAAACCACTAGATGACTGAGAGGACATAAGGACTCCGCTTCCCACCCTCCTGGAGCTTTAAACATTTACGTATGTAATGTCTTTTGGCAAGTTTTTTAAAAAAGATGTTTTCTCGTGGACAAGAACATCAGGTAATTTCAATCCTAAGGGCTCTGGAAACATCCTTCCATTACTCACAAATCCACGTCTCAAGAAAGTTAACATTGAGTAAATTCAAATAAAAATACCCTCTATTATCCAATATATGACTCAATCCACTGATGTACAAACACCACAAATGCTAAGAGCCACTCAGAACCAGCAGACAAGTATCAAAGTAGGGACTGCTGATCCAGAATCCTTAAGGGCACGAGTTACAACGCTATGTCATTGCAAAAGCCACAAAGCAAAAGGGAGCAGAATTCTGGCTCCGCTGGGAGGAGAGCCCCAACTATCTCACTTTACGTAAATTGGGTGAAGTCTATGTAAGGATCAGTTATTTTCTTCCTCACAGAGGCAGTTCCCTCTCATATCTCACTGAAGTCTCCTCTGGGTAGAAGGAATTTAAGTCACGAATTATGCCTGAATGATTTTCTCAATCTTCTCTGGTCTAAGTAGTTTGGATAGAATCTTTTGTCTTTCTGGGCAGCTCCCTGGCTGGGAACGGAACCCAGGCCGTGACATTGAGAGGGCTGAAGCCTAGAATCATTTCTTGAGTAATTAGCGTTGTAATTTTAAAATAGAGATCCAGCCTCCTCACTTCCTCCTGCTCCCCCCTGCCCCGCCCCGGCTTCTAACAAAGGGATCAGGGACAGACTTGTCGCGGACAAAGCTGCACCCCGGGAGCTCACCGCAGTGAGTGAGGAGGTCCTCGTGGAAGTCGTACAGCTGCTCTCGGATCTCGTCTGGGCACGGGCAGCTCTCCCCCAGTTGGAAGTTAAGAAGCATGTTGATCTTTGAGGGACAAAGGAGAATGGCTTCTTGGTTCTCAATGTTGGTCCAAAGAACTGAGATCCTGCCTGCACACAGACACCTAACGGCCTTGGCAAATTTTATTGAACTCATTTTTTTTTTTTTTTTGGGTAGAAATGGTCAATATTTAAAAGTAGCTTACACCTTTTTTTCCTGATTATAAAAGCAGTGAATTGATTGCACACAGTTTGCATAATACCTAAGGAAGAAAATTTACTGACACCTCACCACCCAAAATATTAACCACTGTTAATATTTTAGCTAATATCATTCACTCTTTATGTATGCTGATTGAGAATATACCCTGGATAAACTTTTTGGAAACCCAGTTATTATACTTAACCATTTATTTTGAGAATGTTCTTATTTCCTTAACGTAAATTTAGGTAAAATTAATGCCCTGTTGTGGCATATTTATTTTCATTTTTTATCTTTATAAAGTTGGTTTTAATTGCCTTTTACATTATTTTTTTTTCCACATCTCTCACCATTTTCTTAGGATGAACTTGGAGAAGCTAAATGACTAGATCAAAAAGTGTGCACATTTTCAAGGCTTTTGATGTGAATTGTCAAATTTTCCTCCAAAAAGCTCACAACAATTTGTATTATTACCAGATTTATACAAAAATGTTTCTTTGTCATCACCGTTATGGTAATGTGAGCTAACATACTTTGAAATATATTCTAATTTAATGGGTGAAAAATGTCAGAATCCCTGTTGCTTTACTTTGCATTTGATTGATGAGGGTGAACTTTGTTTTACCACACATAAAGACCATTTTTACTTTATATTTTATGAATATCCCATCCATGTTGTTTCTCCATTTTTCTGTTGGATAATTACCTTTTTAAAAAATAATCAATGAATACTTTGCACATCTCTGGAGTATTACCTCTTTGTAACATATATTCCCAATACATTTCCCAGTTTTTAGTGAGCTTTTAATTTTGTTTACATGTTTTGTTTTGTTTTTGACATGTAAGTTTTATGTTTTGCAGTCAATCTAGCATCTTTTTCATTGTACTCTTGTCTCAAGGATTCTTAACTAGGTTGAGAAGACATGCCATTTTAAATGGGACAGAAAACAAGGGTCAGCCTTGTCTCACTGGACTAAATTTAAGGTGTCAGGAGGCTGACCATACATACCGTTTGAAATGGGACAGTACCGCTCTTTTCTGTCCTGTTTAAAATGGCATGTCTGGTCAGCCTTTTCTTAACTGTTAGGTACCATGGACCACTGAGAATCTAAATGAAACCCATGATTCCTTCTAGATTAATATTAAATGGGTATGAAAAAATATGCAATTTCCATTGGTGACAAAGTCAGGGACTTGCTTTGCTGCCTCCCTCAGTAACAGAAAGAAATGCTATCAGAGATTAATGAAAAGTTGGTAAAATTAAAGCTCTTATCATTTCCCCCTCAGACTCTTGGACATTTGACATCTTCCCATAGACCTCTGACTCCAGGCTAGCGACTACCTGCTGGGACTGATGCAGTAACTACAGGTAATCTTGTCCATTTTGCTGCCTTAGGCAGAGTAACCTGAAGACCAGGCCAAAGAGTACTTTCTCCTTCTTGATTAGGTTTCCAGGTTAAAACAATTTATATTTATTTATTAAACTATGAGCCTTCAATAATATTGTTAGTAAGATTCTCAGTTGAAGCTTCTACTGTAAATAATCTTTTAGAAGTAGGTAGCAGTACATTTTGTAATAAAATAATATTTATAAAACAGGTTGGGAAAGTAATTTTTGTTTTTGCTCCATAATATTTAAATATGGTAATTATATCAACAATATACATTGAAGACAGTTATTGAATAAAAATAAGATCTGAAGATCTCAATTCAGTCAGAAAATTTCTTTATTGACAGCTCTTCCCTTTAGTAGAACACTGAGGAAGCTGTAGCCCTTCAACCTGTTGGCAGGGCATGAAATCAAGAAGCTAGAAAGTCGAATTTTCTGCCACAGGTTATACATTCCTTTTAATGAAGCCCTTTTGAAAGTGGGAGCCTTGCTAACTATATTTGGTAATTTCCCAATAACCATTGGACTAATGTTAGTTTTACCAACTCTCGCACTGAGTGACATCCTCCAAGCACGTTTGTGTTCATCTCCCTGAATACTGTATAGATGTAGTGCTCTCCTCAAAGGTTACAGAAGGATGAGGTAATCAGAGCCCTGTTTTAAAATTCTAATTTCTATGCCTCTGCTTTTCCAAGTGATTTTGCATTGCTCCCCTTAAACTGAACTAGATCCTCCATATCCTTTATTGACATTAAATTCTTGATTATTGAGAGAGCTTCATGGATAGGTTCAGCTCCCTCTGGACATGCATACTCCAGGAGGAGTGGTAGATGGGACAGCTGAGTTTGACAGCAGTTAGTGTTCCTTCTTTCTTTTCATTCCTAGACTGGCAGCATCAGCATCACCTGGAATTTTGCTAAAAATGCAATTTCTTGGGCTTCACGTAAGACCCGCTGAATTAGAAATGCAGCAGATGGGAGCAGCCACCTCTGTTTTATTAAGCCCTACCAGTGATTGTGGTGTGCACTCAAGAATCAGTGGTCTAACACATTAGGGAAGAATTTCTTGAGTTACAGGCTTCTGCAAGGAGCCTGAAATGATTGCCGAGTGGATGCTTGGAAGGCTAATGAAGACAGTGACAGCAGGCCCTGAGGATGCAGAAGAGAAAGTAAGGAGACAGAGTGCGGAAAGGGAGGGTGGGAGTCAGCATGGCCCCTCCAGGACTCAGGACTGGAGCTACATCCATGAGGACAGTGTTAGATGGACAAACCTGTCCTGGGTGGGATAAAGGGATGCCAGGAAACATACTTAACTCCACTTCCTGGGTAAAGAACAGCAGGTCATAGAATGGTCTGCAGCAACAGTAAATACCTCTAACACTAAGACAAGTGACAGCTCGTTAAAGACTGTTTTCTGTAGGGTAGGTGTCCTATCAAGCCACCTAGGGATCCTCAGAAGAACCATGGGAAGGAGATACAAACATTATCTGCATTTTGTGGCTGAAGAAACTGTGACACAGAGAGGTAATGTGCCGAAGACCACACAGGCCACAGTGATGCGGGGCATGAACAGGAGCCATGGTCTGAACCTATCACCTTCGTTATAACCACCACATCATTTGCCTGGCCATTACTCACGAATATGAGTCGACATTTGCCCAGTGAAATGGGGAACATTCATATTTGTTGCCATTCTAAAAGCAGCCTGACAACATTTGTGATGTGGTCAAGAGTAACTCAAGCTCCCAGCATTTTCCCCAGCACAGTGAAAACTACCTACTCTCATCAATCCAGTGGGCCTTCTCATTTTGCCTCCAGCAAAGAGAGGATAAACTGCCTGCTCTTTTCAAGGCCAGTATCATTCCAATGAATCTTTTAAAAGCCAAGCTATGTGGTCCATTTTTAAGCCAACATAAATATCTATGTTCTATGAAATAGGTTGGGAAAGTAATCAGAACAAATTGTATCATTAATATAAAAAGGTGGTAATCATCTTGACAACAATTTGTGAATACGCTGTTTATATTATTAAATATAGATAAGACATCTAAAGATGTAGTTTCAGAGCCCGAAAATGAATTTCTTCACTGAAAGATCTATCTTCTCTTTTGAACACTTAAGGAGCTGTGGCCAAGCAGTCTGAAGGAGTATGTGAGTACCCGAGCAGTGGGGGAGTAGGAGCTATGATTCTGCAAGATGCCCCTCCCTCATTTGCGAGTTTCTCACCAGGACTTTGAGCCTTTTTATTTTTATTTATTTATTTATTTATTTATTTATTTATTTATTTATTTATTTTGGTATATGGGTAGTTCCCTGACTGGGAATCGAACCCAGGCCACAGCGCTGACAGTGCCAATGCCGAAGCCTTAAGCCACTACACCATTAGGGAACTCCACTTTGAGCCTTTTTAAAGCAGCCTTCGCACCTGGGCAAAGCTGACAACAAGGTGGGGTACTTGCAAAGAACAAAGACAGCACCTCACAGAAAGGGATTCACTTGCCCAGGTCTGGTTTCCAGGCTTCCCAGGGTTGGGGAGGCTTTGTGAGGGTCTCAGTCACTGGGCAAGGGGGTTTGGGCATTTAGATGAGAAAACTGTGCATGCACTCTCAGAAGATGGGAAACGCTGACCGCATTCTGTTGATCTCTGAGAGAGAGTAGTGACTTTTGGAGGGACTGGACAGAACCTTTCTAACTGGTGGATCCTTGCTGGGGTACAAGTTGGATCCTGACAGTGATCTGGGCTTTGACATTGAGAGAGAGACACAGGTGTGAGCGAGCGTGGGAGAAAAGGGAGGGAGCCCACCCTATGCAAACTTTTGTTCAGAAGGATTGTATTCCCACTCAAAAAATAATTGGCAGGTGCTCTTCAGATGTCATAGCACAGGACCAGGCTTGCCTCCTGCTGTTCTTTGAACCTACAGCTCTCATGGCTGTTCCAGGCACATAAAAGTGCCATGTGCCCTGCTCCTAGGGTTCAAGATCTCCCACAAGGATGGCACAGAGGCTCAGAAAGGGGTTCTCACCTGTTCCTGCGGGGGTGAGCGGAACTCCTTGGTCTTCCGGGCAGTCAGGGCTGCAGACATGTTCAGGGCCTGCATGAGCTCGTTGTAGCGGAACTTCTGATTGGCCTGGAGCTTAGACACATAAATGTCGCCAAATGCCACAATGGCCTCCACGCGGTGCTGCAGCTCACAGTCACAGAAATAGCTGAGGAGCTCACACATCTAGAACAAAAGTGTATATAAATATTAATATAAATATTTTTTGTTAACTGGCGAATCACCTAAGCATTCCATTTAACAGATTAGGTAACACTGAGACTTCGGCGATTTAAGTAACTTGCTCGGTGTCACATGGTCAGCATAGAGCTATTAGTTGAATCCAAGTTGGCCTGAATCTAGAGACCAGCTCTTCACTACCAGGGCCAGGAGGACAACAGGGAAATAAGCTCAGTAAAGGCAGAGCAAACCCGCCTGTGGCGAGTGCGACCAGCATTTCTCAGGGAGTGTCCTCCCCAGGGCTCTCAGCTCAGAGAAGAAACCGTCACCAAATTGCATGTGAGCACTGGCTCCTTCCCAACACCTTCTGGCTTTTATCATTTTTGTTTATCGGCACTGTTCTGTAATTCAATCTTTAGGATTGTTATTTTTACTAATCTTACCACTATTAGAGCTTACACTAACAAGAAAAACAATAGCCATAACTTATTGAGCACTGCTTGCCAGTCACCTGCCATACTTTCTCTCCTTTATCCTCGCTGCATTACTGTTATTTTTATTAAAGCAGAAGTTCTATTAACCCATCTCCACCAACACGGCTCATGGGTTAACAGACTCTCTCCAGCATGTCTGGGTAATGGAGGGCTCTCACCTAGCTGCAGTCTCAGACGTGTCTGCACAGCTCTACTCCCGTCAGGTGAACCAGGACCCAGAGCTTGTGCCGGGCACACTCGCGATTGTAATTACAACATTTAATTAAAGATTACAGTAGGCTCTCTGTTAACAGAACTCAAGCGACCAGCACTCTCAAGCAACCAGCAGATTGACTCTATTCCTTTTCATTTATCGTTCCTCAGTGCCCACAAGATGGAGGTTATTGTCTTTAGTGCTTCAGTGACGCTACTGACATATGTTAAGATTGTGTTTTAGGAAGCATTGAGGTGTCCTAGGTAATGCCAAGGGGGCAGCTCTATACAAGACTGACTCTTTTCCTTAGCTCAGATGGCAGTTCCTTTGAACACCAGTGTGACATCAGCTTCGTGATCAGAGCATGACAATAAACCAGAGTAGGTGATGAGTGCGGTCACTCATGAGCCAGTTCCTCTGGTGTACTGCAAAGGCTCTGCTCCCTCTCCAGACAGGATCTCACAAATGAGCCCTTTAGTCCCAAAGGGTTAAGAGGTAAGATCAGGGCAAATCCATTACTGGTATCAGAAACACAATTCTAAAGCACACGCTTCATTGACAAGGGTTGGTATTTTCATTTTGTCTTGAAGGAAGATTTAGGGAGTATATTTTGTGTCAGAAATTAGCATGACCGGTGGGTACTCTGAGCATCTCTGCTACACTCCAGGTTCAGGCCAGTGTCCACAATCCCAGCCTCATCATCAGGCCATCCTGTCTCCCCCTCCACCCGCAGCTCTTCCCAAGGGCAGGATCTTCGCTGCCCCAAGTTACCTGCAGTTTGACGGACTCCGGTAATCGGGTCTGTAACAAGCCTTTGACTGGAGCCTCCTTGCTGGCCTTTTCCCCAGCTTCCACTGCCTTTTCCTCCACCTGACTCACTTCCTCCTTCTCTGCTCCCTCTTCTGTCTCCCCACTGTGCTCTCCAAACACCAAGGGATCAATCAGGAGGAGGATCTGCCGAACGTCATCATCATCAAATACCCCCATGACTAGCAGAGTTCCAATGAGTTTCAGCACAGGGACAAACTGGAACTCCACAGACCCCCCAACAGGGTCCCGGATGTGAGCCCCACTGCACTGCACAGCCTCTGTAAGCATGCTCAGTGCCTTTGTCTTGAGATTCTCCAGAGGAATCTCGGGGCTCTGTTTCTGGTGCTCCTCACTGATCATGACAACACAAGGGGTGGAGAACCTGAACCCCGGCTTGAGGCACGTTCTCAGGCCCACCCCAGGGAGCCCGTGCCTCTTGGACTTGTCTGGGTACAGGCGGATTTTCCTGGTGGTGCTGGTAATGGGGATGATGTACTCATTCTTCATCATCAGCTTCCTCTCCTTCGCGTTGGCCAGATGGATGCTGATGAGCAGGTCGTAGAAACCTGACCGAAGGAGGCCGGGGAGGTATTTGTTGTCGATGGCGTAGAAGAGCTGGGAGAGGTCCACGTGGCTGCACAGGGCATAGGCTACGCGGCTGTTTCCCAGGGCACACACGGCGCTGTAGAGTCTCAGCGTGTGGTAGTGGAACCGCATGAGGTCCTCCTGCTCACACAGCTCCAGGATATCCACACACCTGCGAACGAGACAAGCAATCAACCACGCCACGGGAGCAGAACGTGCCAGAATTCAGCAGAGCCTTTGCTTTCTGAACCCCCGGGGATCTCACGAAACGCCCTGAAGGCAGAGGGGGTAGAAGGACGGCTGTGCCTCTGGCCCACTGTCTCCTGTAGGTTATTATTCTTTCCCCAGTTCTGGTTCACATTCCAGTTCCTGATAGCCCACCATATCTACTTCCAAGGTCTCAAGAGTCTGCAAGACCTAAGAGAGATACGATCTCACCAAACATTGAAGTCTTCCTTACTAGGGGAAACCCCCAGGTCTCAACACTGAAACATTCAGGTGTACGCATGGGACAGAGGCGTCTCGGTTCTTCCATCTGTAGTCGCAAGGGGATCCTGGGTCCTGCTGGAAGAGGCCCTCAGAAGATGGAGCTGGAGCCTCCATCCAGCTACCTTTTGTATCTGTGCCACCTCCACTCTGCCATCACCCAGGGGGCTTCCCTTCCCCCGAAAACGGACGCACTGCCCTCCCGTCCAGAGAGGAAACGCTTTCCAACCTCAGATGCGTCGGCACGATCGATTGCGTTCTCGTTCCAGCTTCAGACGTCGCTGTCCCTGAGTGTTGTCCCCTCCTCTGTGGGGCCCAGGGCGTGGGCCCTCATCTTCGCTTCGGTTTCCACTTTGTCTTGCTCCTCACCATGACCTGGGGATGCTCTGCAATGGGCTGACTTGGCTGGACTGCCGGGGTTTTCTGCTGCTTCCCTACGCTAGCCGTGCTGCCGCTCTGACCCAACAGCACGTCTAAAAGGGACCCACGGAGCTGTCAGATACCTCCACCTGCTCGCTATCACGTCATTATTTTAGTCCAGGAGATCAGAGGGTAACAATATCCATAAAAATAGAACTTACTTCTTACTACACACAGAAACTGCACTAGATTTTTGCCTGCCCACTGTCATTTCTTTTGCCCTCACAGCAATCCTTCCAGTGGGCATTTCCCTCACTGTATCCATGGGGAGACTGAGGCCTGGAGTGCGGGAGCCATTTAGCCAAGGCTACAGATGGTACTGCTGGGATGGAGCCCGTAATCCAGAGTGTCCTAATGAGCGGGGGCCAGCAGGCTGTGCTTGGGTCTCTAAGCCAGCCAGGTATAGCTCTCCCTTCCCCTTCTTACCATCAATAAACATATGGCGGGGAGGGGGCAAAACCCCCCCGGAATTTTCTTCTTCAGGACAGGCCCCGTGTAGTGCAGGCTTCCCCCACTAGGTGAGAGCTCTAGGAGCCCATCTGTGTCTGTGTGCCCGCTGGCGCTGTAGTGACAGGCTGCATTCGGCTTCAGTGAATTGTTCTGGAGACCTTTTCAATGCGTCTGCCCATTTTGTCATGGGTGAGTTACACAAACAACGTGTGGCATGACAATGCACCTGCCCACACCACGCTGAGTGTTCAGACATTTTTGACCAAAACCAGGAAGACCCCTGTGCCTCACCCTCCCTATTCACCTGGTCTTGCCCCAAGTGACTGTTTTTTTCCTCAAAGGGAAACGGTTTGCCGATGTAGAAGAGGTGAAACAAACAAACAAACAAATGGCAGCTGCACCAAAATCCACGCATTCAAAAACTGTTTTGAGCAGTGGTAGAAGCTTCTCGATAGGTGCATTGCTTCCAAAGGAGAGTACTTTGAAGGGGGCTGAAGTTTACACATGTAAGAATAAATACACAATTTTTTATAATTCAATTCTGAGTTTCTCTGAGGTCCCTCCTCTTCTGTTTCAGGGTTATGTGAGGGATTTTCGTTAAAGGCATGGCCACGTTCCTGCTGAGTACCCCACTCGGAGCTATAGTGCAGGCCCGGGGGTAGGCACGTCACAGGGCATGTCCTGCTGTGTCCGAGTACACAACGGAAGTGGGGAAGGGAAAGAGGAGAAACTGAGGCTTTGGAGAAATCAGCACTCATGCTGGGACTGAGCAAGGGCCCTTGGCCAGTGAGGACAGGCCTCCGGCCTTCTGGACTTGCCGGGCCCTGCTTCCCTGCCTCCCAGCCTGGCCCGGCCTCCGTGGGTCCCTCCACTACCTGTTCTCCTCGGGGATGTGGAGTGCCATCATCTGCAGGGGCTCCGGGCACTGCACCGCCCAGCCGTGGCGCTCGCTCACCCGCTCCGTTTCCACCCTCAGAAAGCTGCTGGGCATGCGGCTCCACAGCACGGGCTGAATGGTCTGGACGTCCAGACGAGGTGGGCACTGAGGGACCGGGTTCTTTTCTTCACTCTTAAATATGGCCGCTGACAGAGGCACTGCATTCTGGGGCGAGGTGGAAAGGCGTTAGAGCAGGGAGCACACGCTCAGGGCACTGATGCGGATCATGCACCTGGCCCCCGATAACCAACAGCATTAGCATAAATTAAAGAGAGACGAATGTATCCAGGGATCCCTGGGGCTCTACCAGCATTAATTAAGACCTTTCCTAAAAGATTCTGTGAGCATTAATTATTTCAGCACCCAATAGAAGCAGAAGAGGGGAGAATGAGAACCTATGTTTCATTGTATGGATTTTACAGGCAAGTGTAGGGGCCTGGTGGGCGCATATGAGAAGTGAGGGAGTGACAGAGTCCCCTGTGTTCTGAGGCCTGGGATTTTCCCCGTAATGGCTAGTGCATCTTTGCTTATCACAGCCCTGAGATGAGCGGACAGATGAATAAATACCTTCAGCTTCCCAAGTTCAAACTGAAACAAAGACGTGCTTGTGGGCTGCAGGAAGACTGCCGGAAACACTTTTGTATTGGGCTCCACCTGGACATCAAAACAAATCAAGAGGTTTGCCCAAAACTATAAAATCATAGGTGGCTAAGTCATCTGGGGTTTTAAGCAATGTCCTCACTCTAACTTAAGCTGAAAGAAGACAGTTCACAGGCTGGTCATTCCCTAATGTTCAGAAATTTGCAGAGACCTGGTGCCTACTGGTAGATATTGCCACGGCTCCTCACCTAACAATGACACTGGGGCTCCCTCCCTCTCCCTCTCCCTCTCACATTTTCTCGGTCAGGCAACTGAAGCCAACAGCCTTCTCCAGCGCTCAGGCTACACACAGACGGGAGCTGCCAGCTTGCCACCAAAGGCAATGCCTGCCCTTGGTCACTGAACAATGGGACGTGCTGACTCTTCCTAGAGCGCAGAGATAGCTGCCCAGAGGTGACAATTAAGGGCGGGGTGGTGACTTCGGTGTTACTTCTGAAGGCGGATGGACACGGCTCAGGCAAGCACAGAGGGCTTCCTATGTGGGGTTCTCAACCTTGGAAACACTGGCATTTTGGGCTGGGTCTTTCTTGTGGGTTGTCCAGGGTAGGATACTTGGGGTATCCCCGGCCTCTACCTACTAGATGTCATTAGTGCTCTCCCCTGTCACCCCAGTCATGACAATCAGAAACATCTTCAGTGATTGCCACATGTCCCTTGAAGAGAAAGCGCCCCCACATGTAACAACAGCTGTTTTGCAGGCAGGGGCCGTGAGGTGCTCTCCCCAAACCACAGGGAGAGGTTGCCTCTGGGGCCGCCCTCCTCTCTGAAAACCTCTCTTTGCACTTGGCTGCTCTGGACTTCTCTCCACCCCGCCCCTTGTCTCTCTGATTCTAGTTCTTACATTAAATGGCGAGGATTAACTGACTTTTAGCTGCCACTTAGATGAGGCACGTGGATTTATTTATTTATGACACTGGCGCTCCACTTATCACTTGCTTACTTTGATGTAGGGCTTTTGATCAGACTTGGAGTAGGAAATAGGACTTTAATTCCATCAATTGAAGTCCTTTACCTTTAAACAAATTCAGACATTAGGAAATTCTTGCAACTCTCCTGACAACTCACCAAATTAGGGGTTGCTGGGTGTTGTGGACATACCTCAAGGTACCCCCTGCTCCAGCAAGTAACCCCCTTGTCTAATCCTCTCCTCTATAACCTATGTCCTACAAACAGAGCATGGTAAAAGTGAAAGGGCTGTCACTCCTTGATTAGGTCACATTATATCAGATTCCATCTCAGCAGACTGAAAAGAAAGCTTCTCCAGCTGGAGTGGGGAAATAAACTCCTTGTTGTGAGAGGACCACGTGACAGGGAATTCCATGGTGTCTCATGGGACTGAGAATGGATGGCTCCCGGCTATACCCAGCAAGAAATAGAGCCTTAGTTCTAGAAATGCAAGCAACTGAATTCTGCCAACCACCACTCAAACTTGGAAAAGGACCCTGAGTTCCAGAACAGAACACGGCCAGGCCTACATCTTGATTGCAGCCTTGTGAAATCTCGAGCAGGGGACCCAGCTACACTGTGACCTAACTCCTGACCCATGGAAACCCATTAGACAATACATGTATGCTATTTCAGGTCACTAAGTTTATGGTAATTTGCTATGTGGAATAGAAAATAAATATGGAAAGTTGTTTTTTTGTCAGAGTATTTGGTATAGGCTTCCTTTACATAATGAGCTTCCTCAATGCATTTAGACATAAAATTTATAAAAACAGACTTTAATGGCTGCCACTTAAAAGATTTTGTGGTTCAGTGCTATCATTTGCTCATGAAAGAAGCAGGCCAGGCTGCTGAAACCCCAGCCTGTGCCCAGCACACAGTCATTCCAGGACCCTGCAATGGGCTCATGGTTCAGGTGTGAATGTCTGCTTTATCCCCAATACTTTAGCTGCCTTTATGAATGGATAAATGCCTGTACAACCAAAATGGAGGGACAAGACTTCTAAAATTGCCTTGTATGTCTGAAAGAAGCTTTGTTAAGGATGTTCAACAAATAATTGTTTAGTGCCTGCCATACACTTGCTTTATGACAGACTGTGGGTTAACAGTGGTGAGACATACAAATAGGAAATTCTGATCTAATGCTGTTGTGACTTTGGCCATAAGGTGAGACTCATATTTGGGCTGGCCTGAGATTTCTCAAGTATCCATTATGTGGCATCTAGAACACCACACTACCCTCAAGTCACTGCAACCTGAAGCAAGCAGAGCTCTGGCAGCTGAAAAAACTTCACCTGGATCAGCAAGAAGCCTGTGAGCCTGTGCTGAGAGAGAGAGAGAGAGAAATGCATTCAGCTGAAAGTTCCCCATGTGAACTAGGAACTAAATCATACCAGCTGAAGAGGTTGGCACATTTTTAGGTCCCTTAGGACTGCTCCCTGCAAACTTTACAAATCCCCCAGCCAAACACCAGCACCCCCAATCCTCCCTGTAGAAAGGAGGTGCTCTGACAGCCCTTAGGATGCTCTGGGATAGATTGATTTCTACCCTGCAGAGGACAACCCCACCACAATCAAACATGGACACTTTTCTGCAATCACTAAAATAAAAAGGTAACACAAGTGTGGGCTCGTGATGTGTGTACATGAGGGTAAAAATGGCCACCAGGAATATGGTAAACAGAATCCCAGAGGCCCCCTTGGGACTCCTGGGGTTACTTTTGGGATCAGGTATGTTACATGGCAGAAGGGATGGTGCAGAGGTAAGAAAGGCACTGATCAGTTGACCTTTCAGATAGAGAGATTGTCCTTGTGGGCCTCATGTAGTCACATGAACAGGTGTTTTTTCCTGCTGGGGTCAGAAGGGAAGGTCAGAGAGATGTGAAGCATGACAAGAGTTGGACATGCCCTTGGGGCTCTAAAGATGGAAGGGGACATGTAAGACAGAATGTGGACACCTCTGGGAGCAGAGAATGGCCCTGACTGATGGCCAGCAAGGAAACGAGGACCTCAGAACCTCAACCCGCAACAACAGGACCCTGCCGACAATGTGAATGAATTTGGAGTATTCCTCGCTGAGCCTCCAGAAAGAGCCACCTCAGCCCAGCGGACACCTTGATTTTGGCTTTGTGAGAACCTAAGCAGGGAGGCCAGTCAAACCCACAGAAACAATAAATGCATGCTTTTTCAAGGCTGCCAATTCTGTGGTAACTTGCTGGCAGCAATTAAAGAAACGAGTATAGTGGTTGGTGGGTTGTAGGGCAGTTTGAGAACATATACAGTAGACTCTCCATTAACCAGAACTCAAGCAACTGGAACTCTCAAGCAACCAGCACTCTGAAGCAACTGGTTGCTTGAGTTCTGGTTAATTTAGAGTCTACTTACATTTATCCGGCATCTACCAGTCCCCATGGGTGCCGGTTAACTGAGAGTCTGCTGTACTTAGTAAGCACTCACTGGGTGCCAGGAACTGTTTCCCCCATAGCAGCGGTGAACATAAGAGATGGCCTCTGGATGGGGAGCTTCCATTTTCATGGAATGAGCCATGAGCCCAGACTTGGGGCTGCTGTGAAGTACCATGGCCATTTCCCCCTTCCTGTTTAATGTTCCTTTTATCACTGGCTGATCTAGACATTCCAATTTTAATTACGTGTGAAGATCAGGGCATAAAATCTGGTCTGAATGCAAAGCTAACTCCTCTCATAATTCTGAATTTTACAGCTGGCAAACTTCTCAGGGCAGCATGTCTGGGGTGTCAATGACTGAGGAGTGGTATCTCTTGGACATAACATTTTCTTTCTCAATTTTCCAATGATTACATTAAGAGGGACAGAAAAAGGTTTTCGAATGGCATAGCAGTATTTAATGGGAAACTCTAAAAATACTGTTTGAGAGAATCCTCTCATGATTTTGGTTACTGGTTGTCTCTCAATAGAAAGCCCATGTATAAATATTGCTGCCTGGCTCCTCTTGAGATAATTGAAAAATGAAAATGGCTACGGCTGCAGAATAATAAGTATCCAACTGCCGGGGGACCAGATGCACAGCTGGACACTTCAGCAGCTCGCCTGGAATGAGAAGGGGGCGGGCTGCGTGTGGCCTCCCCAGGGCCCGTGCAGAGCCTGGCTCTCCCCGCATTCACAGAACATTCCTCAGGGCAGGAGGCAGGACCGGGAACACTGAGTGGGGAAATCAGGATGGATATGCATGGAGTAGAGGCAGGTGTCTCCGGGGTAGACGTCAACACACAGCTCAGAGAAGACAAGTGGCCAGCCCAACGTCACCCAGGAACTACTGTGAGAGATGGGATAGAAATGACTACAGGGTCCTGCTCTTTGTTACAACATCTCCTCAACATCAGGGCTCTTCCCGAGGCAGGCCCGTCACCTCGGCTGTGAATGCCGCGGGTTATTTATTTATTTAGGGACCTCTGAAGCCCAACAAGCCTTAAAAGTTATTAGATGCTTTAGCAGCTCAGGCAGGACCCTTCCGTCAAACTCATTTCAGAAGTTAATGGGAAAAAGCTAATGGATTCCGAAGGATGGCAGTAATGTACATAAGCATTTCCTCAGGGGGCTGGGGGAAGGTAGAATCCTGAGACCGTATGAGAAGAATACCTGACGTTCTGCCTCAAAGCCCGGTTTTCCAAAGGCTTCTTTCTGGGGACAGCACCTTGTGCTCCGGCTGCCGGACCAGGCCTGCTGTGCGGTACTGATGATTCCACTTCTCTTCCAGGAGGAGGAGGTACAAAGTCTCACTTGCTGCAGGGGGGACTGGAGAGAAGGCAGCTGCCTCCAGGCCAGCAGGCTGCCCCGGGCCCCCAAAAGGGATCGGTGCATCTGTTCTGAGTCACCAAACACTTCGGATTTGGGGCGGCAACTCTGTCTCTCCAACAGTGGGCCAGACAAATGGCCGCCAAGGGGCTTTTCAGCCTGGAGGCCGAAACCCGGGGCTAATTCTGGGAGCTAGGGTTTTGTCCCTCTCCAGAGCGGTAGGATGCTTCTGACCTACTGAAGTAGCTCAGCGTCCTTAAACACTGCGTGCCAGTGTCCTGTGTCAGCAACCTCCAGGAGCTCCTCACGTCCTGTCGTACCTGCCCACCTTTCTAAGTGACGTCCTCCCCGCTAACCACGGAGGCCCTGCACTGATCTGTCCGCTGTTCCTCAGACAGAACGCCTTGTGTGCCCCTATCTCTGCCATGCTCCCTGTGCTGTTCTGTCAACCTAGTACACTCCCCCTTTCCCACATGGAAGATTTTTTTTTTTTTTGCTTCAGTATCAAGATTTCTCTGTAATGAACACGTTCCAGACCACTCTTAACAGAGGGGAGCTCTTCCCTCTCTGAACTTGGACAACACTCTGTCCACACACACGTGAGGCTCTCCCTTCTGCCCTGAGCGTGTCAAGAAGGTTTAATGTGGAAATTTAAGTCCTTATCTTAGTCTTTCTCAGGTACGCTCTGCAGAACTCTAGGCTTATGGAAAAGTACTAAGTAAAAAAAAAAAAAAAAAGCTTTTCTGGTTAAATAACATGAGAAGTGCCTGGTCAGACAGGTTTCCTTTTAAAGTATTTCTCAAAGTCAATGTTCACTGCAAAAGTTCAAAAGGAGAATATAATATGTGGCGTTTCCCAGGCTTACTCAGTCACCAAGAATGAAATCCTGCTTCAAGGAAATCAGGCTGCTTGTGCTAACGGCAGGCAAACCTACGTGTGTACAACTGGTGGCTTTCCCGACTGGTTCTATCAGAGTTCACAGTCAATGAAACAGGGAAACATTATTTATAGAAAAGCAATTATTTTTTTACCTTTGAATTTCAATTACTTTTATTTTTGAAATATATTGTGCATACACAATACTGCACATAGCACAGCTTTAAAGTAGCTTTAAAGTTTAAAGTGTATTAATAAAATAAAAATGCAAGTATCGTGATATAACATTAAAAAATAACATTTGAAATACTCATTGTGCTTCTCTACAAATGCACCTTGCTCTCTCCCTTAGTTGACCTAGAAAAGCAGTTTTAAAGGACCTTATAAGGCAGAGGTTTTCAACCATCAGTCCACAGACTGGATCCAGTCCGCCAGATGTTTCCTGCTAGTCCGTGAAATACTTTAAATCACACTGAAGTAAATTTATTTTTCTCTTATAAATATATCCTGAGGGTATGCAAGTATTTCATGGACTGGCAGGAAATGTCTGGTGGATCGGATCCAGGCCGCAGACCAAGGGTTGGAAACCACTGCTGCAAAGAATCCACAGGAAATGAGAATCACCTTCTGCAAAGGGAACATTCCCTGTGGTCTACACTTTGACACGGATGTTCCTTACAGCAGGAAGCACCTCAGTTCATCTTTTAAACTTTGCTTCTCATATACCACAGGTAAATATAAAAGTTGCACAAGAAATATTTATGGTATAAATGAATCACCTTTTAGAGATCACCAAGGACAAACCTTATCTTCTAGACCAGTGGTTCTCAACCTTCCTAATGCCATGACCCTTTAATACAGTTCCTCATGCTGTGGTGACCCCCATAACACTATTTTCGTTGCTACTTCATAACTGTAATTTTGCTACTGTTATGAATCGTAATGTAAATATCTGATATGTGTTTTCCGATGGTCTTAGGCGACCTCTGTGAAAGGGTCCTTCGACCCCCAAAGGGGTCACGACCCACAGGTTGAGAACCGCTGTTCTATAAAGATGACCAGCATATCTGATCAACTAATAAATGTGACATCCACCCCTCCATCCCCATTTTTTCCCTTTCTGTAGGAAAATAAAGTCAGTTGGCTCTTTTTCTATGTTTGTTTTCCAAGATGGTGTGTGGACCACATAGGCTTGTCCCCTGCATGTGCTCTGGTGGGGACACTGAGTAAGAAGAGGAGCATGGAGTGGAACGCTCAGTACCCAGGCTGCGGACATCGCTGTCCCAGCCCCAGAAGCCACCCTTACCTGGTAGCAGGTGCCGAGTTCTCTCCCATTGGCCGAGAAGGACAGCATGCCCATTGCCAGGTCCACAAGGCAGCCGATCTCCAGGTCCACATTGCTGCGACTTGATCGTTGGGAAGTGGACACAATGTCCCCGCCCCAGACCATGTAGCAGTTGCTGCGCTTTACACTAGGAGCCAAAGAGATGAAAGGTACAGAATTGGGACTGGGGCAGTTCGCAAGCAGGACTCAGGGACGAAATGCCCTGAGGTTTCCGGTCTGCCCTCAATAACTTAAGTCCTTGAATGAATTAATTCAGCTCCAACCCAGTTTCCTCAGGCACGAACAGCAATCAGGAGAGGGATTTTGGCCGTCTATTGGGCCTCTTCGTTCTAAAGAGCATTAATGTCCAGGTATCTGTTTCCGGGCCCACTGTCAGTTCACCCTTCTGAAACAGATAATGGAGATGGCAGTATTCCCACCTTAGAGATTAAAAACGGAGGCACAGAGAGGGTGACCGCTGTAGAAAGACTCAGGCACTTGGTGTAAGAGGCAGGAACAACAATCTGCATTCAGAGTTCTAGTCCAGTGACAGGACAAAAAGTCTAAAAGACTCTTGGAAACTCAAAGCCACACTCCTTAGGATGGCAGGCCGGGGCCTGGGAAGACTTGCAAAGTAGGTCAAGTTGGTCTGTGACGCCCTCCCACCTCCCTGACCTGCAGTACCCTGCCTTTCCACTCCCTGGGGTTCTGCCCCTACACCCTTCACTCCCTTCCAGCGTGGGTGCCCTTCTCAGCTGGCTGCCTGCCTGCCCTCGGAACGTAAAGTCTATCATAGGTACCACTGAAAAGCCAGCTGTGATACTCCAAAACCCTGAAGGCTCCACAGCCCAATTCCTTCATCGTAAGATTTCAAATCCTTGGTGTGCTTTGGAGAAGTGGCACCGTGGCAATGGCTATGGGTGGGGAGCAGTCGATGGGGTCTCCTCTGAAGCCCAGGCCTGGGGTAGATACATCATTGGAGGAACCCAGTCACTGGAAGTAATGCAAAGTGCTTTTTCTCAGGTTAACCGAGAGAGCAACTCTATGCCTGACGCTAGAGCAGCCCCTTTGAACATCCTAAGGGGAATCTAACTTGACCTTGGAAAGTCAAGGGTTGACAAGAATTCTCCAAAGTTCTTTCCACTCTATAAGTCTGTCGCTTTTCCCTGTGACTGGAAATCCCCTTTGTGAGCATATTTACGTCCTGTCCTCTCCTCTCCGCTGGAGTGCCCCTCAGGCTGACATCTCAGTGTGAAGACCCACAGGGGTGGGGTGGGGGTGGGGGTGGGGGTGGGGGGCGGGCCAGCTGCTCCTCCCAAAGACTGACAGCCATGAGTAGGGTTCAGCTGCAGTCATGTTACAATACTACTGCTCTTCAGTGTTTAGAGTAGTAAGTACACTGATGACCACCACATAATTCAATTAATAATGTACCGAAACTGTGGGAGGGTGACGTGTCACACTTTGGTCATATGTTAAAGGGCCCAAATTTGAAATGCTTGCAAACATCTGAAAATCAATTCTGTATTTATTTCTTGTTACACAAGACAAAGAAGTAAAATTACTGAGCACCTACTATATATCAGCTCTTCTTGTAGGTGCTAATGTGTCAGGTAATTTTCCCAATAAATGCTGTCACTGAGGCTCAGATAAATCCAGTAATCTGGCAATGGCATAGCCAGCAAACTGGAGAAATCCACCCAGTTGGGATGGATACATCAGCCTTTTTTTCTGGTTAATGAGGAAAGTCTGGGTTGGTCAATTCCTTTCACATACTTTGCTTTCTAGCCTAAACCAGATGTTGCTTATAGGATCTTCTCAGGGTCTCATAACATAATGGACATCCAATAACAGTCACAATAGCAGTTAATGCTTATCGAGTGCATAGGGTGAAGCACCATTCAACATAATTTTTTTGGTGTGTTATCTTATTTAATCCTTTTAACACTATGAAACTGGAACTATTATTCACATTTTACAGATGAGGAAATTGAGCTCAGGGAGGGTTAAGTGATAGCCCAACGTCACACTACGCACTGGAACCCAGTTTAAAATCCAGGCAGTTTGCTTCCAGTGTCTATGCTCTTAACCGTCTGCCCACAATGGTCCCCCTGACAGAGCAAGTTACCTGACTCTTGGCCTTGGATGAGCCAGTAGCATCTAAAGAACACTGATTACAAAACCATTCCTGAACTTGTAGAGGTAAAGGTCAACATGAGAAACTGCTTATTATATGCCTATACATGCCTGCGTGGGGAAAGACGCGGTTAAAATCTCAGGTGGAAACAAGGCAGGGTCCCCTGGGTCAGGTCTGGGGCACAGCTGGCCAAGGATGCTTTCTCTGGTGGCAGCACCAAGGGACTGGTGGGCATGCCGAAATGTGCTTTCCCAACTGATCCCTAACTTCTATTTAGGGGTAATGACTATTATTCATGAACTTGTAATGTCTCTTTCACGACCTCCATGCTTTCAGCCACGACAAACTCTTGGATGAGGAGCTCTGACATGATCAGTCACTGTGTGATACGGTTCATCATTTCATTTCTTCTGAAGTGACTTCTCTCAAGCAACCATCTGTCCTGTTCTGATGTTGTAGAAATTGGGGGCTTTCCCGGAAATCATGGAGAGGAGTCCGAGGTGGAGCCCAGACCTCCCTATGGTTCATGTGTATCTCCCATCCCTGAGTTGTGCTTTATAATTGTGATGAAATTACTATTTTCACGAATAACACTTCTCCTGTCATAGTAACCCTGCCCCAGTGCCATTTAGTTAAGGCTTTTAAGCCTGTGCTTCATCTTTTCTTTTTAATAGACACTGGGCGTTTCCTTCTTTTGGGGTATGAGGATCAGAGAGAGAAAGACTGCTGGGGGAGTGGGGCCCCCCCTTACCTTTCATGGACACGGCCTCTTTCATCCCCCAGAGTAACAGTCACTGTACAGTTTTTATTCAGGTCAAACTTCTCGCTGTATAAGTGATAGTCGGGAGTCACCCATCCAACCCAGACACAGGAGGGGTCCTGTCCAGCAAAGATGCGGATGGCGTAGTAGCACTGCTGGGGAGACCACAGAGGAGTGAGTGGCCCCCCGTTATGGGGAGTATGCTCAGGAGGCAGAAAAAATGCTGCAGCCCACTGGTCCTTTCTCTTACAAAGCACACAGGATACCAGAGGTATACTGTGTTGCACTCTAGACTTGGAGAAAGAGTTGTCTAGAGAATGTACCTTCCTTTTCTGTTGTGCTTTATCATCTACAGCAGTGGTTCTCAACCTTCCTAATGCCGCGGCCCTTTAATACAGTTCCTTATGTTGTGGTGACCCCCATAAAATTATTTTCGTTGCTACTTCATAACTGTAATGTTGCTACTGTTATGAATCGTCATGTAAATATCTGATGTGTGTTTTCCGATGGTCTTAGGTGACCCCTGTGAAAGGGTCGTTCGACCCCCAAAGGGGTCGCAACCCACAGGTTGAGAACCGCTGGTCTAGAGAATCAAGCACTTAATCTTTGCTTAGACTATGCTGCTGAGGAAATAAATGGGAGCGACTCAGAATGGCTGGCACAAAACCCTAACTCTCTTCTGGGCACCAGGGCAGAACTGGGCTTCTGGGGGCGGGGCGGAGCTGGGCCCTGTCTTTGCCCTCAAAGAGAGAACAGGAGGCTCAGAGAACTCCTGCTACACTTTCCACTTCTACAGGGACATCCAACAGTCCATACTGTGGCCCAACATGCTTTACATGGTCATCAGGCTCAATGACAAAGTGCTCAGAATAACAGCAGTTCTGGCAGGTGTCATAACCATTTGTGAAATGTAACCCTATATTGCAATAATAACAAAAGCATTAAGGTGAATGACTTCATTACTTTCTTTATGAAACCGAGTAACAAAGTTACTTTTATTCATAGTCTGTCATGTATGTATAAATATTTATGATTAAAAGATAAAAGAATCAGTTAGGCAAAATTGGGCTTGAACTTTGGCACTGGCAACTACTAATCTTGTAGTCTTGGAGATGTCATGTGCCCTCTGTGCTCAGAGTGCATGGTATCATCCATCTGATGTAATGGGCCCACCTCAGTGCCCTACATGTTCTGACTGTGAGACCATTATAGCAAGAACCTTATTCCTGATGGGAGTTAACCCAGGAACATGGGACTTCAGGATAACTTTATAGAAGGGTGACATGCATTTCTTCCGAAGAAATGCTTTTTTGTCATGTGCTAAGAGTGGGAAAAGGAAAGAAAAAAATAAATGAGCAAATGTTGCTTTCTGACACTGTCTAGCTATATAGAAAAGGGACCAAAAGCAACCTCATCTCCAAGCTGGTTCCCTGGCTCCTTCTTCTCATTTGATTGCTTTTAACATTATTCCTGGCACTGCTCAGAGAGAGGGAGAGTTGACTTATGGAAGTTTACATAAAAAAGCAAACAAGTGGATTAAATTAAGACCCCACCCTCCCCAACTTATGTTCATTTTAATCAGTGATGGGTCCCTGGTGACAAATGGGCAAAAGTACACAATGATGTCCAATGAGATGCTCCAGGTAGAGCGTCTGCTTTGCATTGAATAATCATCACCCTCTGCCCCCCACACTCCATTTGAGAAATGCCATAGCCGAGTTTTGGGAATATCAAGATGGATATTAAAAGACACAGTAATTGGCAATTAAAGAGGATCTCTAGATAGATCTTTAGTGTAATACAAGCACAGCAAAGACTCAAATAATTAAAATCATAACTGAGCACATGTACTTACTGTTGTTGTTTGAGAGAGGATTTCGTGCACCTGTTTCCTGTGGGGGACAATAATCCATGTTTTAGTTGTTCAGCTGTAGAGAGAATTCCATAATTCTGACAGGCAACTGATCTACCTTTGATGATTAAAGGCAAACTGAGGAAACTATTTCCAATATGTGAGTGATTCCAGCTGGTCTGGGTACCTGTATGTCTGTAAACAGCTACCACAAGTCAGGGCTACGACTTCCAGCTCTTGTCACTCAGCCCCGGTGGAAAGGGAGAGCTGGAGGGAGGTTTGGGAGTTGTGACAATGTAGTCAGGGATACCTCTGGATACATCCTCCCATTCTTTCAAGCAGCTGTGCTTGTTTAAAGCTCGGTAGATAGCGAAACTCTAGAGGAAACCTGGACAAGACAGCTCCACACAGGCAGACCCACACCAACGATTAAAAATAGATACCAAAGGAAAGGAAAAGAGCAAGGAATACATTCCTTATGAAGGACAAAGTCACATTACTCATGAGTCAGACAGCTGCTGGGTTGGCCACTGGCCACCGTTACACAAAGAAAGGCAGCATTTGGCTCCAGAAGCATCCATTTTTACACACAGACAACAATTGCAGTCCCTCCTTTTACTCCAAAAACAGTAGCTGTAGGTTGCAGCACAGCTAGGGACTCACTCGAGTGGGCTCAAGAGGAGAAACTTTTCACCTAGATGCCACCCTGCTTAGCCTATTTGGTCCCCTAACTATGCACTGCACAAACACACACACATGCATATACCTATTCTTCCTCGTTTCTGTATTACCTGACTGAGAGCAGAGGGAAACCTCTAGGCCCTCAGAGTTCCAACCGTGCTGTGATAGAGTGAGAAACAGACAGCGGGAAAGCTGACTTCACAGGAGACACAATGAGCACCTCTGTCAGCCCTCACCTTTTCTGGAAAGCATCACTGTCCAGACAGGGGCTGTGGCTGAAGGAAGAGTGGCACTCGACGGGCATGCTCAGGCGGCAGTAGATCATGTTGGCGTTGCTATTCTGTGTGCCAAACGTCTTGTGGGTCACCTTGAGGCATGGAGGGCTGTCCATGGTGCCATCGATCCTCACAACCTGGAAACACCATGGGTCCTTACCTGACACCCGAGGGCCTGAACCTCCTTCCCTCACTGACATTATGTGTGTGAAGGCTTTCTGCAAACTATTAAAGTTGTCACCAGTGATGACCAAGCTATTACTTTCATTACCACTTGACTCTGCCCTATGGAAAAGATCTGCCTCTGGCTAGAGAATTAGAGATTTAGGAACATGCCCACTAGGTTTTCTGCAAGGTCAAGGGTGGAGAACAGGTTGGTGCAAAACAGGGTAGAAGGCGGCCTGGGTTTGATTCCCAGCCAGGGAACTACCACCCCGCCCCCCGCAAAACACACACACACACACACACACACACACACACACACACACACACCCCAAACCAAAACAAAAAACCATCAGGCGGAAGTATCTGCAGGATGCAGCACAGTGTCCATTGTGACTGACCTTTGAGGTCAGCGGGCAAGTGGCTAAAGAAGAAAATCTTTCCAAAGATTTCCCCTGTCAGCAGGCATGAGAAACTCTAAGGCAGCAGGAGACAGAAGCCCCAGGTTCAAAAGAGTAATCACAGCTGTCTCAGGGGGTTCTGCCTCCCACCAGTACACCTCTGCTGGTCACAGCCTGTGTGCTCAGTCTCCCTGGGGCCCCTCTAAATACTGGGGAAAGTCCCAGTGGCAGGGCACAAACATTACAGGGAAAAGGTTTTGGAGGAAGATCAAAACTGGATTTTTTAAATGTGCACGTAGGGTTGGCATGGTAGGGGAAGAAGTTACCCAAAACTTATAATAATAATGTCTGTCTGATCTAAGCATTTCTCCCTACATTCTAGACACTAGTTTTTATCCTGGGGTCTGAGTATTCCTAGATACTTTTGGGTGGTTTGTAGATTTTTCTAAGTGGAGGGTCTCTAGGTTCCCTCAGTTTGTCAAAGTGGTTCATGACCTCCAAAAGTTGATGAGCCAACTTCTAAAGTAATGATCGGGTAGGAGTCAGGGAAATGTAAGCCTCTATTGTGTACGACTGTGGGGGAAAGTGGGGGATTAAGAGTTGTTACTTGCTGAATTTAGACTGGAAGGTGAATTAAGGGAATTATAGTCAGTAGAAGAAATCCACTGAATCTAATGCTTCAGTGCAGCTAATGTGTCTGATTTTCCATTAGCCCTACTCACCCCTCACCCCAACACCATAAAAAGCCCATGGTGGGCATGGGCAAAACAGAGGCCAAGTAAATGTAGAACCAGAACCCAGATCAGGTTGGTTATAATCTTTGGCTCCTCTCAGCTCCCCCTGAAAGATGGAAGCACCACAATCAACTACTATATCTCAGCTTAAAAAGTTGGAAATGGTTCTGGAGAAATTAAACGGCCTAAAAGACATCAATTTATGAGCACAGAAGAATCACGCCTAGGGCATGTCATTTTAAGTATAGGTACTGAACCTTTTTAGGAAAACAGCATTTAAGGTCTCTGGTGACTGTAGTACCACCACAGTACAAGTACAGGAATGTCTGGAGAAGAGACAGTGGCCCAAAGGCTTAGGGGGTGATCTGCAAGGTGGCTGCAATTACAGCTCTGGGGGCCAGCGAGGAGGTGGCTGGTAGGCAGCCAGGGCATGGACCTAGTTAGGCGGCTGTGTGATGACAGAACCATTAGCAGGAGCTCAGTGCCTTGGCCCCCCTGCCCTGCCAGGGCCACCCACCATGAATGTGTAACGTTACCTCTAAATGTGGATGATCCTTCGGCACATTGACAAACGTTGGGAGGCGCTTGCTGAACCACATCGCCACGTCTCGGTTCATGTTGACAGCAAAAGGCTCAAAGCCCTCTTGGAGGCCACACATGGTATAAAACTTGAAAGTACTGGCGTCCATCCCGAGATTCATGCGGCCGATCTGAGACAGGCCCAGAGAGCAGATGGGCACAAAGCCTGCAGAATAGTGAGAGAGAGACACAGAGAGAGAGTGCCTGCCTCAGCCCACAGCACCATCCCAGGAAGCTGCTTGGAAGCCAAATCTTTTCTTCCTTAACAGCTTTGAGTCCCGATTGGAAAGATGAGACACCATTCTTCGTCTTTCTTCCTGGCACATAAACTCAACAACAGGAGCCACATGGGGGCTACGACTGCTCCTGATGTATGAGAAAGAAAAGTAGTTTGGTTCAAAATGATTTGGGGGAAAAAAACAATCATCCAGCCAAGATTATTCTTAAGATGTAAGTAACCATCAGTTGGAAAAGTAAAGCCAGTAAGAGAAAAAGTGAAATTCTTTATCTGTGCCATAGTTAAAACCGCTATTGGGCCCTGGGAAATGTTAACTACTGCCCCAAACAGAACAGTCCAAGAAGCCTAAAGAATGGCTTGGTGCAGACAGCCTAACTTTCCTAGGTCTCAGCGTCTATCCCCGGGGACATGAGAGCTCTAATGGCTTCTTCCCCTTCAGAGGGAACGATGCTAAGAAGTCTCAAATGCTTGCCCTGTGACCGCTGGTTTGCCAAATACAACGTACAGACTCGCCTCCTCCTCGGCTGCTGTCACGGCACCCACCTCTGGTTATGTGAAACGGTACATTTCTGAGCAGGAGCCATAAAAAAGGCCTCACTTCCCTCCTACAGTTCATCGCCCCAAGCTTGCTTCCATTTCCTCAACATATTAAAAACAAAACCAAACAGCCATGCAGAATAGATCAACACAGAAGTCCAGTTTGTTTGGTGTTCTTCTTTGTGGCTATTTATAAACCGTAATTATGGATCAACATGTCAGCAGAGCCGGGAAGGCACGAGTTATCCTGGATTTGGGAGCAGGTGGGAGGCCAGTGGCTGAGAGCACTTGGAAGGGGAGGAAGGGTTGGGAAGCCAGTGGTTAGAGCAGGGGTTGGAGCCCACAGAGAAAACTGGTGTCACTGTTAGGGAGCAGTGTTTATTTTGAGGTGTAATTTAAAGGCCAATTCGGGGATAATTTATCTTTAATTGTTTGAGTTTCATTTGTTCAGAGAGACCAGGGACAAACTGCACTCTGCCTAGCACAAGTGTTTATATACTGTTAGCTAAGCCACAGAGTTTCTATGTAAGTAAGTCTCAAAAGTGAAGTCAATCCCTCACAAGTTAATTGATTGCTTTCAGAAAAAAACAAACTCTTGAGGACACTACTTAATGCTGTTAAATGCCATTTCTAAATGAGAGCTTTAATGTAGTCCCAGCAGAATGAGGGTGATGCCTATACAGACAGCCCCCTCTCAGCCACTGAGGACTGAGAGCAGCCTGGGGCCGTGGCTCTCAGGAAGGGCGAGGGACAGATCTGTTGGTCACAGAGCACCCATTCAAGCCAGTGCATGAGCACTGCTGTGCTGCTGGCATTTTTGCCCTAGGGACTCTGACAGATGCAATCACCTCCTTTCCATAGACAGATTTTTGCAAGTAAGGAACCTTGGAAAACCTGACTCCAGTGTGGAAAAAGGATTGCTCATTGGCAAATTCCTTGGGTCCCTTTGGGGACAGAGGGCTCTGCTATGGGCTTTGAGAAGTGAAGGAAGGCGAGGAAACTGTCCTGAATCCAAGGAGCTTATAGGTATGGAAAAACCAAATGGAATCTACAAGAGTGAATGTTGTGCTGTAAAACACCCCAAGACAGTATTTTGGTTTTTGCTGGGGTAACCCGACCAGGAAACGACCACTATGGTAGTTTTCCCATGGAGCTGTGATCACGAAGCATTCCGGCCCCAATGTGAGTACAGACAGGATGTCCTAAGGAAATCCCTCTCCTCCTTTCTTCTCTATTAGCTTGGATGGTGGAATGAGTGAGCAGCAGGTATAAGAGCTGAGTGGGAACTAGCACAGATGAGGACTTTTGAATAACTCAGGTCATGGGAACAACCTCTTAGTCACAGACCCACTGAGAATGTAAGATTACATGCAGGAGGGAAAAAAGGTTTATTTGCATAGAACCTTTTTTTTTTTTACCCCTAAGAAATGTGCGCTCCTCATCATTTCTAAGCTATCAGCAGGAGGTGTAGCATTTTACTGAGGATAAAACTGAGCTAAAGGACTTGACCAAGGTCATGAGAAGGACAAGTGATAAACCAGGACAAGATTCCACCCTCTCTGATGCAGACCAGTCGCCAGTGTGCGAGGGGGTGGGCTGAAGGTTACAGGGGACAATGCCTCAGATTTAAATAGCAGCTATGCCTCAGGGCAGGGGGCTGCACTCATTGCAGAGTGCTGTCCCTATAGGGCAGACACCCCCTTTCTACCGGGGAGACTGAACACTGCCCCAGAAGTCATGGATGTGAAAACAACAGAAGGGAAAGAGTGTTGGGGACCTTCTGGGTGCTAAGTGGGCACAGCTGGGACAGCTCTGAAATGCAGCAGCAGAGAAGCTACATCCAAGTCTTAAGTCTGAAAAGAGAAAATCTAAATAGGACCGAGAGCAAAGTAAATCCCTGTAAGGCACAAGCACTTTTCTCCTGGGAATACTTGAGACCTGGCTACATTTCATCAGCTTCTCGCGCCTGGCCATAGAGGCTCCAGCCGAAATCGTCCTTATTTGAGGCATTAAAACTTCATATGACTTTATAACTCTGTGTGATAGGTAAGCGGTCACAACGACGATAAAGCACAATGACTAATATTTATCGTGTACTTGTCTAAGTGTCTGTAACTGGGCTTAGGGCTCTACAGATTTATCTCATTATTATGCCCATTTCACAGTTGAGGAAACTTAGTAAGTTGAAAACTTGCTCAAGGTCTGTCACCTGCAAGGCCAGCGTATGAACAAGGCATCCTGAGGAGCACTCCAAGGCAAGCCACGGGGACTGAGGCCAGGGTGCCTGGTTTCTAATTCTTACCCACAATGACTTGCTCTAATTCTTCCTCCTACACTTTTCAAATAATTTTCCTGTGTCATATAGCTGATTAGTTTGCCTCTAGACCAGGCAGCTGGAGACCCGTGACCACAAGAACTATAACCAAGGACTCTAGCACACTTAGAGGACAAGGGTTATCTGTCACAAGTGGCCACATGGCTACCTGGAGTTGACCAGGACAAAAAGTTCCACTTGGTAAGGCCACACGGCAGTACTGTGAGTACTGATGTTCATCAACGAGGATTTACACTTTGCACACAATTAACCCATAGCTGCAAATATGACTGGAAAATATCCCCTCTCTACATGCAGCCTAAACGATGCAATTCTGCTGACATTTTTGAAGAGTTTTGAGAAAAAAGTTTGCAAATGGCATTACACTGAACCAAGATGTATTTTACATAGAGTTCTTGGTCCAGGAAGGGAATGGCAAGAATATATCCTGTAGGGGACCCCAGGTTCTGACAAACTTTATATCACGCGGCCTCATACTGATTTTGTTTTTAGGAAGAGGGGAAGACAGGAGGTCATCTTGTTATAATTCAGGAGCTTGGAGAGAAAACCAGTTCTCTAGAAAATCCAAACTATGGGTCTAGTTTCAACCCATTTCAAATGAGAGAAAGATCTGTGAGGAAATCACTACCAGTAATGGAAAAACAGATCTCGGAGAGAGGTGTTGCGATGAGTGCCCACACCACTCCTGGGGTGTGTCTGAGTCTCAGTCAGGCAGCAGGTGTTTTGCCCATTAGTTTTCATTTCCTGCTAAGCCTCACAAAGCTGGAGTCAGGGACAGCATGAGACGGGCACAAGCCTTGCTGAAAACACAGAAAACAAGAGGCATGTTTCCCCTGCCGCAGTTACTTTCTGAAGCATAGCACCCATCTGAAGAAAGAAAAACAGGGGGACCCTTGGTACCAATGTGCTTGTATGCAGATGGCAGTGACACTTCCCAGCAATAAGTTTCATCTGCTGCCTACGGAAGAGCTGCCAGCAGTGTGGGGGTAGAATGGGGGGTGGGGGTGCAGGCTGTTAAACTCTGACAGGCCAACGTCAGCAACAGTCAGATTCTTTCCCTGCAGACGCCAAAGCTGTAGTAGGAGCAGAATGTCTCTCAGGGGAGCGCCTGGCAGAGAGGCAGAACAGCAGACTGTCACTAAAGCCTCTTCCAGACGTCACATTCCAAAGTCTGGCAACACGGACAGGATTTTATCTTCCTTCCCTTTAACTGGAATAAAAGAGAAGACTAATAGCAAAGGTTTCATCACGGAGGCTTCTGAGCTTCTTCATGCCTTCAGGTGACAACACTGACAGCTGTAATGGTCCAGGCCAGGAACAGGGATAGGAAACAACGATTAGAAAAATTTTAACGAGACAGATAAGAGTATATCGTCTACGATGTAGAAGAGGATGGAGATAACTTCTAAATAACCCAGAGGAAAAACCAGCCGTGAATTTTCATGCCTGCCCTTATTCCTTCTCTCAAAGGATTGAAAACTTCGCACAGCACAGCTCCTACTGGGTTAATGGCCTGCATCAAGCCTGGGAGGCTGGAGACCAGAACACACATACATAGGGGATTTTGCTTTATGGGGTTACAATGCACAAAATGTTTTATTTCCAACAGATGCTTTTCCTAACAGCTCAAGGCAACAATTGCTGCCTCTTTCCACTTTATACAGTGAACACAGAGATGCTATGTGGTTGGTTATTACAGGCCTCTGGGCTACTGTTATCAAAAACAGGCAGACAGACTCCCTTTCAACTGCCCTTTCTGAGCCAGTACAGAACGCAAAGCCTTCTACTTATCTTGTCTGTTACTCAAGTGTGATATGATACTATAGCATAAGGTGTTAACATAATACAGCAAGATTCTATTATAAAACAGCTTCCTAGTATAGACTTAGTTATTCTGAAGGTCAAGGCATGCCCCTGTACACAAGAAGTGTTGAGGCACCTCTTCTATTAAAACACAGATCATTTCTAAAAGCTGAGTTATCCTAAAACATTTCTCTACTTGATAGCACACCTCTGCTCAAACCCTACCCCCACCCCAGGTCTTAGAAAGTGAAGGCCAAGGGTGCTTGGCCCAGACTACACAATAAAAGCATCTTGAATGAAAACACCTGAGTCTTGGTATTTGAGGCTGTAATCTCCACCTTGACTATCTTCCCAGCTTTGTCTTTCATAAATTCCATATGAAAATTTTCCACACTGTTCCATCCTTTCTTGCAGTTTCTGATTCCACAGCAACACTCTAGTTATATCATCCTCTGAGGGAATACTCTTATCCTGATGGGTAGACAGCTCAGATTCTTTAACATTCTGCGCCAATCCCATTCTTACATTTTTTATTCTGTATTAGTTATTTTTCATTTCTAACCTACTATATTGCATTATTAGCTACTTTTTCATATGTTTATTTATTTTTACAACTAGAAAATGCACTCTTTAATACAGCTACTACTTGCAGTTACATATACCTGCCAACCAGCAGGCTCTCTCGTCCGAATGCAGTTTCTGATTCAGTACATCTGGTGGAGCCTGATAGTCTGTATTTCTAACCAGCAGCCCACATTTTGAGTAGTAAGGCTTTGGACTTTACGAAGTCCGCCTCATGCTGCACAACAGAGAGGATTCTTATCTCTTCCTTGTATTGCGCCAAAGCCTCGTAGGTAGGTAACCTCCTCGGTTCACGTACAGAAGAGCCGGGAAAAAGCCTCCCATCTTTGGACCCCTTCCACTCCAGGGAACTCCTTTCTCCTTGGTCTGAGCCTGAATCTTCTCCAGTTTTCATTTTCTTTTGGGCTCCAAGAAGAGAGCACCGCCTGCAGTGGGTGCTTGGTAAGTATCTGATTCCTAAGAGCAGCGCTAGAAGGTGGATCGTCTACACTGCCCACATGTTCACCCACATATTTCCTCTCCTTTGCCTTTGAACCAGCCCACAAGCCTCTCTCTCTCCTGGCAATGTCTTTCCCACATGTCTCTCTAAATAGGATTCTTGGTTTAAAACTCTGGTTTTCAACCTTTTCAGTAGGCTTTAAAATGTGACCTCATCTGGCTTTAGTCATCCTGTCTGACTAGGAAGATACGATGACTTAGAACGTTTATACAGTAGGCTCTCAGTTAACCGGCACACATGGGGATTGGTAGATGCCAGATAAATGTACCTGGCACTTTCAAGCAGCCAGCAAAATGCTCAAAATCTTTCATTTTTTTTTTTTTTTGCCAGTTGCTTGAGAGTTTTTGCTGGTTGCTGGAGTTCCGATTAACTGAGAGTCTACTGTATTTCCCCAAATATGTGGCTCTCAGAAAAATTGTTAAAGCTCTTTTAGGGTACAGTTGCATATGCACATTGCAGATAATAGGTATCTGCAAAAAGTGTGAAAGTAATGTATACAGTTAAAAAATTCTGTAAATAAGGGTATACAGTTGTATGTATTTCTGCAGCCCTTTTGCCTATGCCGTCTTATCATGTTTTAGCTTTCTAGGCAGGGACTGTTTCGTTTTGTAAAGTCTCAGGGACAGAGTTATCAGAAGCCCCAATCATTTATAGACAGGGAATGAGATGTAAAGATGTTAAATCAAGTCCACCCAAGATGTCACAGGTCATGAGGGGCAGAGGCGGGGGAGAGCCCAGGTCTCCTGACCCAGAGCAGCCTCCCTCCCTGTCCTCCTTGTCTGTCGTAAAGCAGCGGTGTGTGGCATAAGGCTAGGGGCTAGGGGTGGGGGGTATGCACAGCAAATATTAAGCCATTGCTATAGAGTCTTATATTAGAGAAGGCTGTTGAACTTATATAGTCTATTCTCTTATTCTCCAGTACAAACGAAGACAGTGAAGCCCAGTGAAGCCAAGACTCTCTGTGGGGTCTCATGGCTTGTTAGGAGCGAGGCAACTGACTCGTAGTCCAGCATTCCTTCTCCAATATTCCACAGGCTTTGTGTATAATGTGGTTCTGTAGCCAGGAAAGAAGAAGTGCCGACTGCTCCTTTGTGCAGCTGAAAGCACAGCCCTGATTGCGGTCTATTCATGGCCATTAATAAGTGTGACTGTGCTTGGGTTTCAGTGTGTCTGAATTTCAAGATAAATTGTGTTTCATGCAAGGGAACAGCTAAGTCGAACTTTGTGTTTCAGTGGTTCCAATCAAAGCATCAAGTTCAATTACACAAACATGCAGACTGACAATTCAAATCAAAATAAGAGGACAATTCCTTAATTCACTGACTTTTCTATTCTGCCAGGGACATTAATCCATATGCAATTAGCATTTCCTTTGTAATACTAGGAAACCTGGGGAACCTTAAACTGCTCAAGTACAGAGCAGGGAATTAGATGAGAGCTTCTTAGTCAATCTACCTGGAAGTTGAGAATTCATACTTAGGCTGTATATAGCAACTATTCCCATTATTTGTCTTGATTTCCTCAAAAATGATAGTATTAAGACTAATCTTCATCCAAGACTTGTCCAAAAAACAGTGCACTCTAAATAAGGAGGCTCACCTAACTCTCCCTGAATTTTCCTTCAACCCATGGAATTGGAATGGGGGAAGGTGGGAGATTTACCATTCTCAATTTCATAATCAGCGAAGGCAAGTTCAGAGCCTTTGTTGGTGATCAGCAGCTCCCCATTCAGTGTGAAGATCATTGAAGCATCATCCAGGTTAATCATACATCCAACCACATCTCCTGGCTGCCAGGTACGTCCAAAATACCCACTCCCTTGATGCCAACGCTGGCCCTAGGAAACAAGACCCCAGGGCTTAGATAAATGGAGGTCCTAGAAGCCCCCAGGACATTGGAAAAATGATCAAAGAAGCAATTTCTCCTAACTGGTAGTGATACCTGGTTTCTACAGGCCACTCATCTCTCTACCAAGAACAAGTCATCTATCTCATAGGCGAATGAAACCGAGATACATAAGGCTCAGAAAAGGTGACCCAAGTCTCCAGATACCTCATTAGCTATGACAATGAGCAGGACTCCCATGAGGGAAAGTGGTGAGACTTCTCCAGATACTGGCTGTGCAGTGTTCTGTGAATATTCTTTGGCATGGAAGCAATGGGCTCAAATGCAAGGGCAGATATGCAGGTGATTACAGAAAGTACAGGGTCTGGCACAAGTAACACCTGGACCATACAGCTTATGATTTTGCAATGAGAGATTTGGTATACATTACCACCACATTAAAAAGGGGAGTTATTTGTGCCAGATCCTGTATGTGGGTACATAGTCCTCCCCCTTCACCAGAGCAAAGAGCTAAGTGTCAATCACTGGACAATGATCATTCAATGGTTTAAATTAGTCACTGGTGGCAGCTACTCATTTTGAAGCCAGAGACCCAGACACTCGATACTCTCAACTTCCAGGGAAATGTTGGGAGGAAACAACCAAACCAAACCAAATAAAACTTGGACTAAGGATATGTGGACACTGTCCAGACTCACCCTGCTGCCTTCAAATACAAAGGCTTGGTCATCGGCCCCCAGCTCAATGTCAGGCCGGCAGCCTGGCCTGGCCCAGCCGACGCGCATGTCTCCTCCGGTCACCACCTCAAACTCAAAATACCACTTTCCAGATCTCACTGCGTAAGACCGCTCTACCCGGAAAAATCGAATCTTGTCTATGCTGACTTTCTCCACAGTGGGGTCAGCTATTGCAAGAAGGAAAGAAAATAGAGAATGCAGGAGGAAAAGAGAGCACACAGAACTTTAATAATTAGGTAGCATTCCTCAAAAGAATCTGATGATAGATCTCCTACTACCTAATATAAAATTCTGTTCACAATGTAATAACTTATCATTTTCATCATATAATAACACAACCTTCCATTCACTGAGCAATTACTTTGTAGTAGATCCTTTAGAGAATCTATCTCAGTTTTTCCCAGCAACAATCCTGAGGCCAGTGATACTGTCTTCATTTTACAGATGAAGAATTGAGGCTCAGAGAGGTAAAAAAATCACTTGTTCAAGGTCACAGAGCCAGTAAACAGGAGGGAAAGGATTTGAACCCAGGTCTGTCTTACTCCAAGTCCATCCCTTAAACCACCTGTAATACTGCTCTAGTGGCCTAGTACAATGTGGCGTATGAGATAGCAATGACATGTTTATCAGTTATAAACTGGTGATGTTAATCACTGTTAGAGTTTTAGTTAGGGATGAGATTACCTGGTCCAAATGTAAGTTGATATTTATATGTTTGAAAAATAAAATAAAGAAAGGTAACTGGTTTTGTGACCAAATAACCTGAACAGCTCAGCTATGCTGGAGGATAAATTACTCCCTGTGGGATTGGGTTATAGTCATGTTCATCACAGGCACATCTGCCAGTGGGACAATATTTTATTGTCAAACATGATTCTTCTCACCCTCTCCCCACCACTTCTTGAAATACACCATTTAGTTTAGTGCTCTTCAGCACTGATACCATTTTTAATGGTACAAGTTTGACCTACCCAAAGTTAGCATTTCCCCAGAAGAGCACCTGTTCAGTAAATTGGAGCCAGAAAAAACTATCTCTGCTCATTACCTAGTTCTTGGTCTGATGGCTCGATGTTATAGCCATAACCAAAAAATGTCCGAACAGCTTCACGGAGACTGTCCCTGTTTGATTTCTTGGTACGCTCATCCAGTAATGCATATGGCACCAGACGGGGATTTCTTTTGTTCTTCACATCCTATGCGAAGCCAGAGGAAAGAGGTTCTGAGAAAATACATTTTGCACTTACAAATTGCTTATCCCACTCACATATTCCCAGTGATAGTCCTGCCTTCCTCATATGAGTCCACCAGCTCTTCCCCAGTGACTTGATATTAAGCAATGTACATATTTACTACTTCTCTTCAGGGTTAAATGAGTATAAATAAAACATTTTAACTAATGTTCAAAGCTAGCATTAAAAACTCATTTTAATAATGCCAGCCTATGAATAAAATAAAGTGGCATGAAATTGGTTAGAAACCTCCATCCCCCTATGAAGGATGATGCCACGATTTAAACTTAACACAGAAACATCATAGAGAAACATCAGAAAAAGTGGCAGAGCCATTCTGGGTCCATTTCATTGCAGTAGGCACACATCTGTATTAGAGTCCTTCTCAGTTCCTTAGGGAGGGCTAAGAAGACAATAATGATAATTGCAGGGTAAGTCATTGTAAATAAAGATGTCTGATATGCTGTTTGAACCCTCTACTTCCCTCCCTGCCATGGTTTCCACAGCTGTGGTCTTCTTGGATCCCACAAGTGCAGGTTCAGAGGCTCGTGTATGAATGATAGTGTGTGTACTCAGCTATGCCTGAACTTCCCTGACTTTAACCCTGGTACTTATCAAGATGAGGAAAGCATTTCAAGAATAGCCGTGTGCCAGATGGCCTGGGGCCGAACCCTACTTCTAAACTCCACCGAATTCCTTGCCATGCCCTGCTTCTTAGGGCTGCCTCCCACCTAAGCGAAGAATCTTGGCCTGATGGTAAGAAGGCACAGGCTTCCTGGAAGGCTGGTTTGCCCCTCTCCTGGGCTAGCATCCCTCCTTTGCACTCTCAGGGGTGGATACCTGGGACCATCTCAGAAATACTGCTGAGCTATATGCTGATGTGTCAGAGCCTTCCCCTGGTGGCATGAAAGCCCATCTCTCCCTCCACAAGGCATGCAGGAAGACAGGGAGGAAAAGAGAGCAGACACAGCCATCAGGGTACAGGCACAGGGCAACACAATCACACGTGAACCGGACTAACAGCAGAAAGGTAGGCCTGTCCTTTTCTGCAAAATGGGAATTGTGCCCAGAGTTGATGTTGGTATGACTGTTACGAATGCTGTCCAGTCCCATGAGTCTATAAATAATGTATGTGCAAAAGCAGAGTGCAAGGACAACCTCCAGCTTCCCATCTAACACCCACCAAAGGAAAATGGCATGGTGACGGATGATCACATCTCCTAACTTTTCCAGCAGGCCTGGCTCAGCACTTCTCACCTGTTGAATGCCATAGGTCCATCCCTGTCTTATTCTGTCTTTTGCCCAAACGTTATGTGCATTTTCTGCCAGCTTATCCACTAAAATTTCCTGAGGAGGTAAGAGCTTCACATCAGACAAATCCAAAGGGGCTGGCTTATAGCCATTGGACATCATGTAGCTACAAGTGAATTGAAAAAAAAAATATTTTGAACAGATCTGCATGACACCCCTATTCCACATTTTAGACCAATAGCACACAGTAAGAACACTATGAAAATAAGGCTACAGTCACAGGTTCTACCCTGAAGCAGAATGGATAGCTCAGTCTATGTGAAGTCCATAGATGAAGCTTCCTCATCTCCCACACTTTTGGCCAATGTGTGTGACAGATCCAAAAAGATGTTAGAGAAAGTGGCTGCTCAGTGTAAATCCATCCTTATTTCCAAGAAAACACTTAGGTGCCCTACAAACTATGGGCACATTTAGCAAGCTGTCACATGACCAGAACTCCTTCATCCTACTTTAAAATACAACAGGTTCTAACCATACTGGCAAGAATAGGACATTGAGCCAAATGGTTTCTTATAAATGAGCAGAGAATGATCCCTCAGTCCTAGAAAGGTAAACCTTTACTTTGGATCATGGCACTGGAGAATTCGTGAGCTTGAATTGACTTCAGTGGTTAGGTATGCAGTCTAGGAGTCAGCACCTCAGATGTTTTTAATTTGATAGATAATGTGAAGATGGGACAAAGCTCAGTAGAGTCCAGGTAGATGCAGCGTGTGAATGGAGATGACCAGGGAACACTGCAGAGTGACTCTCAGGACAGCAGCTGATCATGGCCAGGAGGGGACTTGAGTCCAGAGGCAGTCATGGCACCAGGGCCACTGAATGCCCAGATGAGAGCCAGAATCACAATGTGATGACGTGTAGAGCAAGTCTCACTCTATCCAGGAACCTCCAAGCAGCATGAGATTCAGAGTTTGCTGCAGGCATAAGATATTGCCCCTCTGCCACCTGCTTGGGACACCTGCTTTTAGGCAGAGTCAACACGCATTGACTGTTGAGCACTGATGCCAGCAGCCTTGGCCAGGAGGCTGCCTGTCCAGCTGCTGCCTCTCAGATGTGCTGCTCTCAGCTTTTGAGAGAGGACCTTAGAAGCTTAGGAGTTTAGCAGGGAAAAAGGGGAAGAGAAGCATTTGATTAATGGTGGCACTGCCTTGGCTCGTAACCGACACTTGTGTGCATGCATGTGCCCCAAAGGCTGGTGTATGTGAGGGAGAGTGTGCCAGGGGGATACATCAGTGAGTGCATATCTGAATGCACCAGCACAAGTGATGCTGTGAAACTATGGGGAAGAGGAGTACACGTGCAGATTTAGGGGGCCAAATTAAATCTTGGCAGAGATAGCCATTTCCACAAAAGATTTACAAGGCTGGCCCAGTGCCACAGGAGTGAATCTGTGCTAAGACTACCAACTATTTTCAAGCTCCTGTGCCAAATGCTACGTTTAGAGACCAAAGACAGTGCACCCATTAGAGAGTGCCACGTGATTTGGCTCAAAACTAACAATTGTACTGTAGGTCCAGGTAGGAGGAGCAGTCAGGGGGAAGCCTGGAAACACCTGTTTCCCCTCTTATTGCTCCTCCTACCTGCAGCGGGCTTCGGTTTGGGGGTTCAGTATGGTCTAAGTAACTGGAGGCGCCACCCTGAGCTGGTGTTAGCAAGTCTCTGGGGCCGTCACCTGCCTTCATCCATGGGCTTCCCATCCTCCCAGTTTAAAAGTTTAAACCAAAGCATTAAAATATTGAACCATTAAAAAATCACTTACTTTTTGGACAGTTTGACCTTCTTGAGATCTTCTTCAGCAGCTGGATTAACATGAGCAATGTGGCACCCCAAGGCCAGAAGGGTTCTATGACATAAGAAAGAGAAAAGACTTAAGGGTCAATTGTAAGATAAAGGACATCAAGAACCCTATTTTGCATCTGAGTTGATAAAAGCAGACAACTGTCATTCATTTAGACCAGGGAGACACCAAACTTTTTCTGTAAAGGGTCAGAATGTAAATGTTTAGGCTTTGTGGGCCGTATGTCTTTTATGACTACTGTATTTTGCCCGTGTATAATGTGCACTTTTTGTGAGGGAAAAATAAAGATGTATGTTATATGTGGTTAGTACTAATTCTATATAAATGTTTTTCTTTTATTTATGCTTATGAGTTGAAAGTGTAACTCTAGAAATCAATAACAATATTCATATGCAAAATAATACCCTGGAATACGATAATCAGTTTTTCTATATAAAAAAAACATTTTATACATAAAATTTCTTGTACCCTGTATCTGTTCTTGTGTTTTGTAATTATTTCTTACATACAATTTCTTGTACCATACATTAAAAAATAAATGCTAAAATGCCTTTATAATACAAAAAAACAAGTACCTAAATATGAACAAATAAACAGTGGAATTAAAAAATTAAAACAAAAAGATTTTTTTCCCTGAAAGTTTGGGCCAAAAACATGGGTGCACATTATACACGGGAGCACCTTCAAGCACAGCAAGTACTCAACTCTGCCGTTATAGAGCGAAAGCAGCCACAGGCCATATGCAAACCAATGAGCTTGGCTTTGTTACAATAAAACTTTATTGACAAAAACAGGTAACTGGTCAGATTGGCCCAGAGGCCACAATTCGCCCACTCCAGATTTAGAAGATAGCAAATATAGAATATAAAAAAAAAAGAAGTTCGCTAATGACCCCACTTAGAGACATTTTTGAGTATACAAATTTGCATTAGGATTGTATCCTGCTTCTCTGATTCCAGGGAATAGATAGGATCCTAATAGCAAATTCACGTGCCAGCAAATATTTATTGCATGCTCCCTGTATAGTGCCTTGAGCTGTGCTCGAAACCGTGAGGTACCCAAGTCATACCCTCCAGAAGCTACAGTGTAACTGAAGACTTCACATGCGTGGGCCTTCAGACAAGGCACTGTGATAAAGCAGTGTTATGCCAGCAAACCATACCGTTAAAATGTTCTACACTGACAACTAGAAAACAAATACTACACAGGGAAAACAAAAGAAATTCAAGATGGGAGATACCAACTTGGGCTAAAATAACTGAAATCTGAATTAGGCTTTTAACCTTGGGTGTGGTCAGAGAGAAACTAGAAGTTGTTTTTAAGTTGAATTTTAGTGAATCAAACCATGTTTTCCCACTGGTTTTTAGAAATGCCTTATCTTAGCTTCTTGGTTTAACCTGAACTACATGAGGCAGTTGGTCCTTTAATTCTAAGTTTCTCTTCTTTTTTTCTGCCTGTATTTCCCCTGCCCCTGGCAAGCAGCAAATGGCTTCTAAGGAAATATATATGCTAAATAACAATGGTAGATGTGTTATTTACTATGCCAAATCCTTTCATGGCATGTACAATCACCCTCTAATTTATCAGAACGCATCACGTTTTCCAAGCAAGAGACGTAACTTTGCAGTTTATTTGTAAGGCATTAAATCATCCACTCACTAGTTCAATTAAACACTCACTTTAAGGTTTCAGTTGACATCTGTAGGTTATAATTCTTCTCAGTTTCGGGCAGCTTTGAAAACTCTACAAGGCAGGGGTGTTGTCTTTTATTGTCATCCCGTATCTAGGTGACAACATAAAGAATATAATTTAAGATTTTGACAGCTGGCAATGCTGTGGAAAACAGAAAAGAACACACTTTGAAACATGACCCAGACAATCTATATCAAGCAAGACAAAGACAGCTCTTTGCTGATAGGTGAATAGATGATCTTCTCTGTAGTAAATGTCCCCAAGTTGCCAGTGGCTTATGACCTGTGGATTTGTTTCTAGTTAGGTGGCTACATTCAGAACACATTTTCCCAGAGAAGCAATTTTACAAGCGGTAGCCATGCTCTTGCCTGCCCCAAACTCATGGAACCATAACGCTACTGAATGGTAGTATTCTTCAGAACATGAAGGACTACAGAATCTGGGCCAGTGCTGTCCAAGAGATGTAAACCACATAGGTTATTTCAGATTTTCTAACAGCCATATTAAAAAAGCAAAAAGAAACAAGTGAAATTAATTTCAATAATGTAATTCAACCCAATATAGCCAAAACATTGCCATTTTAATAAGTACAGTAGACTGGCACCAATGAGGACTGGTAGATGTTTGATAAATGTACTCAGCACTTTCAAGCAATGGTCAAATTTCTCACACAACTGGAAAAAGATTGAAGATTTTTGTTGCTGGTTGCTTGAGAGTGCTGGTTGCTTGAGTTCCAGTTAATTGGGAGTCTACTATAATTAATATGACATAATTTATTAGATATTTTGTACCATTTTTATAGTAAGTCTTCAAACTCTGGTGCATATTTTATACTTACAGCACATCTCAATTCAGACTAGTCCCATTTCAAGTACTCAGTAGCCACATGTGGCTCATGGCTACTGAATTGGACAGTACAGATCCAGACATTAACTAATTCATTCATTCAGTCAACAAATATTTGTTGAGTGTCTATGTGGTAGGCATTGAGCTAGACATTAGGAGTTCAATGGTGGGCTGGAATAGTCTCAGCCTCATGAAGTGCACAGGCTAGTGGGGCAGGGAACAATAATAAAATAATCATGGAAATAAAGGTAAAACTACAACTGTGCTTAGTTTTCTACAGGATAGGTTTATGGTGTTATAAGAGCATACAGCAGAGAGGTGCTCAGATTTAAGGAGAATATATTTCATGGCAGCTGTATCAACATATACGCGTTAGAGTGCAGGAATCCTTTCAGGAACTAAGCTGGGCAGTGCACAATTTGAGAGTGTCAGGATCAAAGGAAGCTTCGGAACTCACCTATCCTTCCACGTTCTGATACGACCTTATACAAATCACAGAACAAAGTCAATTTACAGTCTCTTTGAAAAATGCTTTCTAGTGAGATTCCTTAACCTCCTCTGAGTGCCCATTAATCTTAAGTGAAAGCCACATTAAACTAATTTTGATTCAAAATGGTACATCAGCCTCTTTCACTACCCATGCGGAGAGGATAGCTTTTTTTCTGAAAGGAAAGGGAGGCATGAGGGTTCTAAAGGACATGCTGAGGAATGACCACACTCAGCATTCCCTGAGCAGAGGAAACCAGCCTATGGGAGTAAGAAGAGACTATAGAGATTCCTCAGAGATTCCTGGGTCTGTCTGTGCAGAGCTAGTCTTCTCAGCACTCCTGACCACACTGGGGAAGCCACTGAGCAAGCCTGCTGGTGACCGCAGTGGCAGCTGAGCAGGCAGCTGCAGGAAGGAAGGGGATTGGCTCATAAAGTTCCCTTCCTCATTCAAGTCTTGAAGAACCAGGTGACAAGGCAAACCCAACCCTCCATCTCAGCCTGGCCACTGGAACACACACCTTGCCAAAAGTCCAACCCAGCTCTATTTTATTCATTCCCCAAAGCTCGTGGATGTTCTCAGCCAGTCTGTCTCGGATCTTCTCCAGGTGAGGTGGCAAAGCAACCTAAAAGAAAAAGAAACAAGTAAGAAGTCAGAACTACAAGAGCCAACTGTGCTGAAATCTATCACGAGATCTACATGGATCAGGCACCCCTGTGGAATTCACTACATATCACCCAGGAGGAGCTGCTTCAAGGGCTCCTTCCTGCTCTTGGCTTCCTCCCTGCCTGTCATCCCCTCCTCAGTTGTCTTTGCAGATGTTTGTGTTGCACGTTCTTCACATGTGAAGGTTTCCCTGGGCCTTATCTCCCCTCACTCCATGCACTCTCCCTGGGAGATCTTACCCACCCATAAGTGCTCACCCCCAAGTAAGTACATCTCCAGCCACGGTCTCTCCTCAAGTTCAGACCCATGGTTCCAACCGCCTGCAGGATTCCCCCCACCAAAGTGAACTCAGTATGGCATTCAAAGATGAAGTCATTATCTTTCCTTTAAAAGTCATCTTTTTCTCTCCCTGTTTTTATTTTCTCCTTTGGTTGAATGGCCCCACCACTGCTTCAAACCTGGAAGTTATTCTAGTGTCTTCCCGTTCGGCATTCCCCACCACATCCCCAACCTAATCAATCACAAAATCTATCATGTTTATTTCCTAAGCATCTTTCTGAAGGGTCCCTGTCTCTACATCACTCAACCTCATTTCCACAATGGACCATTGCAAGAGCCTCACGGTTGCTCTCCCCAACGCCCTACCGATGTGTTCGTCACTCTGTGGCCAGAGTGATAAGTCTATAAAAATAAAACCACATGAAACACACTCTTCTTCAGTGTCCCCAAGGGATCCTCGATATTCCTAAGATACAGACTATTATTAACCAAGCATACAGTATCCTTCCTCAGATCTCTCATCAGGGTCCTCCCAAATGTATCCTTTCCAAACTTTTTTTTTTTTTTTCCCAATGACCAGGGGCCATCTTTGGCCTATTTATTTATTTGTTTATTTATTTTTGGGGTGACATCTGTTAGCAAGGATTACATAGGTTTCAGGCATACAATTCTACAGTGCATTGTCAACTTGTTGTATAATAAGTTCACCACCCAGTGTGACTTCTCTTTCCATCACCTTATATTTAGCTTCCCCCCTCCTCTCCCACCCCCTCCCCTTTCTCCCCACCCTAACCCACTCATCCCCAAATAAACATTAAACTATCGATTGTGTCCATGGGTTATTTGTTTGTTCATTTCTTTTTTTCTTTGCTTTCAGTTTTATATTCCGCATATGAGTGAAATCATGCAGTTCCTTGTTTTTTCTGTCTGGCTTATTTCACTAAGCATGATGATCTCCAGGTCCATCCATTTTGTTGCAAATGGCAATATTTCATCTTTTCTTACAGCTGAGTAATATTCCATTGTGTATATGTACCACAGCTTCTTTATCCAGTCATCTGTCACAGGGACCTTTGGTTGTTTCCATGTTTTGGCCACTGTGAACAGTGCTGC